>VZTY01017207.1:151378-453823 GCA_013400935.1 Turnix velox | reverse complement strand
ACTGGGCAGCCTGGTCTAGTGGGAGGTGTCCCTGCCTATGGCAGGGGGGTTGGAACTCTATGATCTTTAAGGTCCCTTCCAACCCAAACTATTCTATGATTCTATGATTCTATATATTACCTTAATACTCTATTTACTAGAAGATAACCACTCAAAAGCTTCTAAGCATAGAACTTTTTCACAAATCTATCCTATTTTAGCTCTATTTTCTTAGGGTTTGACCTACCTCTTTTCACCAGTCTCTTAATTTCTTCTTTAATTTTCCTCTCCAGGACAAGTGGTATACAACAAGACAGATAGTGCTGGCTGCATTTTTTATGCACTCTGCAGCAAGGAATGTGAAATTGATCCATTCCAGGGACCATGTCCATCTACAACTCCTCTCACTTCAGTCATGCCAAAAGCTACAACAATAGCTGCCCTATCCACGGAACGAGTAATTTCTTCTGGCTCACCAACCACAGCAACATCACTCACAACTTCACCAGAAAAGACCTGTACTGATGTCAATCCTCCACGAAAGGTAGTTCCCCTATTTTCTAATATATCAACATCGAAAACCAGTCCAATTTTTGTCCAATACCAATCCAAGTCAACTTGTATGTATTTCTATAACAAAATTGTTCTCGATTCAAATGACAGCGAGCACACAACTCCTCAATTTGTCATTGTCAGGCATTTAAGTAATCTGGAGATGGAAGAGCTCACTAGTACAATGAGAGAGGCATTTTTAATGAGAGACATTTAAATGTCATAGAAATAAGGAGACCATCTAAGAAAGCATTAAAATCTCATTCTTCCGAAGCAGAAGAAAATTCTGTAGTAATTCTCAGTTAGTCTGCTCTGAAGTTGAGAAATCCTACATTAAGAAAACACTTATCTAAACCCCCTGCCTATTTTGGGAGTCTATCTTAAATTGAAATAGAACAACTAGGGTGAGAGAGCATCTAAAAAGAAAGAATTAACATCATTTCAGCTTGGAGAAGACTGGATAAGCAAATGCCAGAAGTGTGTCTGCGACCCGCACACTGCTACCACACAGTGCCAGCCACTCCCGTGCCAAACAGTTCAGAAGCCAGCTTGTGACCTAGGACTTGTTTCCATGCCTGTACTACCAGCAAAAGACCCATGTTGCCCTGAATATGAATGCCGTAAGTATTAAAATCATGTTTATATACTGAGGTAAATTACATTTGTATTTCTGTTAATACATAAGCAAGTTCTTAATGTACAACAATAGCAGAAAAACCTTTAAGTCATTTTGGCTAATTTAACGCTCATCTATTTATGGTTAAATAGAAGTTTATTTAAATTCAAAATGTTATTTTCACTGAAACTTGCTGAGAGAACTGGAATGGGGATTTCTGCATAATACTTTGAACCTTCAAGTGGCCTGTGTAACTCAACTGTCTTCATGGCTAGTAATCATAAAAGTAGTTAATACATTTTACATAATGTTATTAATGTAACACTGGCGCACATTAACAGCCTAAACTAAGATGCATTACCATCAGTAACTTTAACAGTCAACCACAAATGTAAGTAACACAAGGCAGTAATACAAAGTGATATGTAATCAGTAACTTGCACTATTGCTGAATGCTCATGAAAACTTACAAATCCAAGAGTTATATATGTTTTTATATATACAAAAGGATAAAAAGAAAATGGCTGCCATAAATCCAGCCCTATACAGGAGGGTCAAAACAAAGGAACAGTGAAGTTTTAAAACAGCTCTGTGAGAAGCCTGAATGGGCTCTGCCATGTTGTGAAGTTATTTACATTACCACAGTAGGAAAACATTTTTCCATTCAGTCTTCCATCTTAAAGAATCAATGGCAAATGCATCTTTGAAGGCTACTGGAGTCCTAGGGTTTAATGAGAAAACAACTAAATTTGAAGTTAACCTAGTATCAAAAAGGCAAAAAAGGGATTTTTTTTTTTGTGCATGTCTCAAGTTCAAAGCCATTCCTCCTTAACTCTTCAAGATAACTTCAAAGATCAAACTACATGAACATCCAACTATATCAATAAGATGCCTAAGCACAGAGAGAGGATCAGTTGATTTGATGTTCATAATTTCAGTGTTACTAACAAACTTTGATAACATAACCACTCACAACTTGAGTTCACTCTGGAACTATTTTTCTTTTCTGTTTTTCAGGACAAATACCTAACATCTGTGTGATTCATGGCAGAATGTACACGGTGAGAATGCTATACATAGTTGAAAGTGAAACATGAAATGTATACTCTTTCTACCAAAATAAGCCTTTCCAGAAAGCTCTTTTCCCAGTACTTACAATTTATCTCTAGCTTACAATTGGAAGGTTTTGTTGTTTTTCCTTTGTCCTGATGACAAAACCAAAATTGTCACAGAAGAGCTCCTCAACATGTAGCAGGTAACAAGAGGGGCCATCTTTAGTGATGTATTGTCTTTTTAAGCTCTCTTCTACTTCTGTAATCAATGAATTTTCCAAATGAGCTGATAAACAGCCCAAACTCAACAAATCCTTTCAATAAACCCAGGAAACATTCAAAAATAAAGACAGAATTTTTGCTTTAATACATATCTATATATTTTGCTGAAATTAGTGCTTAGATCGTTTAATCAAAATTTTAACACTAGCACTGTAGCCTTTTTGAGGTACATTTCAGAAAGACTAAAATCCATGTAAAAATCTATATCTCTGATTATGCATCTGCATAGGTGTCGAATTATAATTTATAAATGAAGGTTAACATAATTGTTCTATAACCACTGAACACAACTTACAGGGGAAATAATTCTTAAATGGTCATTGAAAAGCTGGTAAAATAATGAGGCAGTAGAAACCACTCAACTGCATTTTATTAATTTACTTTTCTCTTTTATGTTGCTTTATTTACTTTCCTCCAAATGAGTGCTTGCTTGCAAAGCATAAAGTCAAACAACTTTACGTTTGGAGAGAGATGAACAACTCATTTGCACTTGCATTTCAGCAACCTCAATGGTTGTCAGTAATGGGGTTTTTTTGTCTTCCAGGTTGGGATGTCAACAATAATTGATTCATGTAAGAAATGTACCTGCAGTTCTGAGAAAGATCCAGTGACTGAACAAAATATTGTGCATTGTGAAACAGTTCAATGTGATATGTCTTGTCCACCGGTGAGTTCAGATGCCCTAGGTTGCCCAGTCAGCCCTCAATTACCTGCACACTAGAATTGTCTATCACTAACTCAAAACACTTTCTCTTTCATCTTCTCACGAGTAGGGTTCTCAATATATGACTGAGGATGGAGAGTGCTGTGGGAAGTGTATGGAGGTAGCTTGTGTAATCAAACTAAGTAACGACACTGTTCACTTGCTCGATGTAAGTATTCCTTTCATTTTCAGATCTGTTTTAGACAATACAGGTTAGAACAGATAGAAGTCAACTCACGTCCCTTACTAGTAAAAATTACTCAAATTACTCTAAAATCAACACAAAAGTTTGCTGAATTGAATACTTACTTAGAATAACAAACAACAAATATGGTTAACAGCAATGGTTTCTAATTTGTGGTTGAATCTTCCAATCCAGGATTTAAACTTTAAAGCTAGCCATAGTTTGCAGATTTTCACTTTTGACATTTGAAAGAAGTTTAGAAACACTGGAGAATCTTCAAGGTGTGAGAATTTAATCAGCTTAGACATTTTTGATCTGTTCACAATGAAAAACCCAAATTTCTTCTTTTCTTTTAAAATCCTAGGTTGATGAGATCCTGCCACTTGATCAGTGCAGCCATTACAAATGTGAAAAAATTGAAGATCAATTTGTTACAGTCCAAACTAAAAGAGTATGCCCTGAGTACAACCCAGGAGAGTGTGATCCTGTAAGTTTTAATCAATTTATCATCAATTAAATGCTGTACAAAAGAACAAAGGAGGGGCAAGGAAGAAGACTCTATCACTCACACTGAAATTCCAGGAAACTCTTAAGAATGCAGTTAATCTTACTGTAAAATTAGTAATAAGAAAAGCTTGGTATTTTTTACATGAGACCACAAGATTTCAAGGCTTTTATGACAGGGACAGTAAGTAAGCCATGATTTCATTCAGTGTTCGTCACAAAGGTGCCTTTGTCCCAGTGTCAGTAATGCTAACTCATGTTTATACACTCATCACCTGTGCATTAATACAAATCCTCCTCATTTCTTTTGCAAAGGATGAAACAGAGACTACTGCCGATGGCTGCTGCAAAATATGCAGACGTAAGTAGCGCTCTGCTCTATTTTCTGCTTGAAAAGCACTGTATTCCACTTTTACCTTTCAAGATGATGGCAAGATTCTTCACTTCTCTAGTTTTCATTAATTCTATTTATCAAGACCCTGTGTTTCAGTATTCAAAACAAAAGATCAAATTTGTTTTCCTGATACTGAATACCACAATTCAAACTACCACTGTTCAAGCCTTTGGGTTATCTTCCCAAGGCAGCTGAGATCAAAGAATAACCTTAAAACTCCAGACACATTATCTAGTATCCCCTGCCACTTGCACACACTGCAGATTCTCAATGATCAGGAATTGTACACTTAGGAATTCCGCACTTAAAATTTGCTTTAGCATTCATTTAATTCTTAGCAGAAAATTTGAACTCTATAATTTTTCCCCTCTTTTTATGAAGCTCCGAAGTGTAAACCTTACAATAAAAAGACTGTGATCCGCCACGGTGATTGTGAATCACTGGAACCTGTTGAGATGGCATATTGTGAAGGAACTTGTCCTGGCTCCTCAATGTAAGTTCCAAAATCTAAATTTAGCCTATGATTTCATTTATACTTCATATATATCAGTCTTTCAAGTTAATCATCCAAGGTACTGGAAGAGCTGGCAGAAATACTTACCAAGCCACTTTCCATCATTTCTCAGCTGTCCAAGGTAACTTGGGAGGTCCCAGTTGAGTAGAGGTTAGCAAACATGATGCCCATCCACAAGAAGGGCTGTAAGGACAATTCAGGGAACTACAGACTTGTGTCAGTATGACCCTGGTGCGAGGGACAGTTATACAACAGATCACCTTGAGTGATCACATGGCATGTATAGGACAACCAGGTGATCAGGCCCAGTCAGCATGGGTTTAGGAGAGGGAGGTCTGGCTTCACTAATCTGATATGGAAATGCTGTGGATGTTGTTTACCTGGATATTAGTAAAGCCTTTGATGCCATTTCCCAAAGCATTCTGCTGGAGAAATCAGCTGTTCAGGGCCTCATCAAGTAAAGTCTTTTCTAGGTGAAAAACTGACTAAATGGCTGAGCCCAAACAGTTAAGTCGGTTGAGTGAAGTTAAATCCAGGTGGTTGCCAGTAACAAGTGATATTCCTCAGGGCTAAGTACTGGCACCTGTTCTGTTTAATATCATTATCAATAACATGGCAGGGGGTAGAGTGCACCCTTAGGCTTGCAGATAACACCAAGTTGGGTAGGAGTGCTGATCTGCTTGAAGGTAGGAAGTTATCTGGACAGGCTGCGGCCAGTCACATGACATTTGCCAAGGCCAAGTCCTGCACTTGCGGCACAACAACCCTAGGCATTGTTACAGACTTTGGGCAATGCGTCTGGAAAACTGCCCGGTGAAGAAGGACCTGGGGATGTTAGTTGGCAGCTGGCTGAATGTGAGCCAGCAGCATGCCCAGGTGGCCAAGGCAGCCAACAGCACCTTGGCTTGGCTCTGTACTATTGCTGCCACTTGCCTGTGGTTCTGACTACAAAGGTTTTCCACTGGCAGAGACTGGAGAAAGGTTTCAGACCACAGGTTGCCCCTTCCTATTGACCAGAGCTCTGGGCAGCTGGGTTCTCTCAGCATTTCCATGAGCACTGGTCTCCAGCTGCTTGTGCTCTACTGGAGATGTCATTTATATTTTGGCAGCTGCGTGTGGCAAAGTAGCACAAGGGATGGGATCACCTCCTTGTACTTTGCCCTGGTGAGACAGCATCTCTTGTACCGTGTCTTGGGCCACTCATTACAAGAAGCGCTGGAGCATGTCCAAAGAAGAGCAATAATTCTGGCATAGATAGGGTCTAGAGCACAATTCTCATGAGGAACCGCCTCGGGTTGTTTTGCCTGGGTAAAATGAGTTTCAAGAGAGACCTTATCACTCTCTACAGCTACCAGAAAGGATGTTGTACCAAGTAACAGGACAGGAGGAAATGGCCTCAAGTTGCACCAGGTTTTGACTGTACATTAGGAAAAACTCCTTTACTGAAAATGGTGTAAGCATTGGAACAGGTTGCCCTGGGGAAGGAGTTGAGTCACTATCCCTGGAGGTATTTAAATCCATCTGTCAGTGTGGCACTTCAGGAGATGGTTCAGTGGTGGACTCAGCATTGTTAGGTTTGTAGTTGTAGCCGATTATGGTTCAGTTCTTTTCCAACCTACATGATTCTATGATTACATAATAGTAACAAAGTTTATTCATATGTATGTTTCCATTGAGTAGAATTTGACTCAGTGGAAGCAAGAACTGTTTCATTATTGAAGAGGCAAGTAATTAAAAACATATTTGTATGTGTGTGTGCAAGGGAGGAACAGAGGATTTTAAAAAAAGGAGACCCCACAAATCCCAATACACTGGGAAGGTTCAGTGCATTAGTTTTTAATTAAAAGATACATTTTCTTTTCCCCATGGAACACAGGTATTCTCTGGAAGCAAACCAGATGCAACACGATTGTACTTGCTGCCGTGAGTCAAGAAGCCAAACAAGAGAGGTGACCCTGACCTGCCGAAATGGGACAAGCATAAATTATAACTATGTCTACGTGGAACAATGCCAGTGCATGAACGCATGCATTCCAGAAACTTCTACACCATCTGGCTCCCAAATGAATCAAATTGTAGATTATGGTTCCCAAATCGCAATAAGAAGAAAGAGATGATTGGAAAATAGAAGCAGAGACCCCCGGGAAGCTGGAAACAGGCTTTCCTCAGCATAACTCATGCTCCTTCTTTAAACACTTCTTACAAAATTTTCTGTTATATCAGTTTCTGTTACCACCTTTCAGAAAAGGTATAACATGTGTTTTGGAAAAAAAGGTTTAGGCGGTCTCTAAAAAAGAACTAGTAACTACTGTAGCTACATTGCACTTAACTCTTGTGCCTAGAGAAAGCTTTATTGCATATCATTTTTATGGATGTAATAATCCTAACAGACATCACAGTGACAGGGGGAAGACCTCATGTTTGTTTTGTCTCTTATTTCATCAATAAAGCTTTCAGCATTTTTCAATTTTGGTGCCTGGTGACTGTTTGATACCCATCTTCATTACCTAAATAACAGGGAGTCCATTGGCATGAGGGAGTTTTCTAACTCAAGCCCTTAGGGATTGAACACACTCCCAAAACCATTTTCACAAATGAAGTTAAATTCTCTCAGATGGGTCAAAATAGCTCTGCTCATTGACATAGAAAGTGACAGGACAAACAACCCACTCATTTGCTCACTGTATTCTAGCTGCCAAGCTGGCTGTAGTTTGCTTTCCCTATAATTAGTGGACTGGTCCAGAAGACAAGTATAAAAAACAGGAAGGGAAAAACCTTATCTACCATGTTCTGATCAAAATAGATCTGCCTGTAGAAATCACCACTAGTGATCAGTGAAGCTCTAATTCATTAAAGAATACTTAAGGTAAAGTCAATGAACTTAGAAAAATCAAAAAATTCTCCTGTCCTTAATTTTCTGCATTTGCAAATAAGTTCAGGGTATGTTTTTAAACTGTGCTTTTGTTTCCTGGGCTACCTGAAATTTGGAGTGGATTTATGCTAGTGAAAAATTTGGCTGCATTTTCCCACAGCAGTCCATCATGCTTACCTGAACTGTTTGGAGCATTCACCTTATCAGTAACTGTTATAACACAAAGCTTGAAATCCACCCTGAAGGCTTTGCTGAAAAATAAAGGAGGAACTGTGTGCTCAAATAATTGCACACTTTATACTTGCTTATTTACAAGTGAAATTCAATCAGTACAGCCCTATCTATTCCCCTTACAGGAACCACCCAACGCCACATGAGGATTAAGCCATGGGCAAACCAGGCACTTATTAGCTTCTGACAGTGGAGCAGACACCTGTACCACTCCCAGCACCTTCTCTGACCCAGTAACAAGCCACTTTCTGCTGGGAACCTGGGCTGAAGCACCAGCAGCTATACAGTTTCATTGTTGTAATGATGATGATGATAGTAGCACTTCTAATGGGAAAGAGGAGACTGAGAGGTGACCTTATTAATGTCTATATTTATGTAAAGGGTGAATGTCAGGCGGATGGAGCCAGGCTCTGCTCATTGACCTCCAATGATAGGACAAGGGGCAACGGGTGCAAGCTGGAACTCGGGAGGTTCCACAGAAATGCAAGGAAAAACTTCTTCACAGTGAGGGTGATAGAACAATGGAACAGGCTGCCTAGAGAGGGTGAGGAATCTCCTTCTCTGGAAACATTGAAAACCGCCTGGATGCCTTCCTATGTGACCCGTTTCCCAGGTCTCCGGCTTCCAGACGTTTAGCACCTTGGACACAGCACCAGGAGACCAGAGAGAGTCTTACGGGATCTAGAACTGTACCGGAGCAAAAAAATAGCACTGCTGGCTGTAGAAAGGTCTCCTACAGGACAGATGTTCACATGTGCCAACCACATATAAATGGAGTGAAGCCCATACAGCCTTGGGATATAGTGCAGAGACATTTTAATCCAAGCCAGAAAAACTGATGCTTGTAGAGCTGACAGATCAGGGTACAGAGTGCAAAAACCCAACAACGCTTAACATATTAGAGAATAAGAATTCATAAGTGCTTCTGAAACTGGGTTGAGAGCAGACTGAATGCAATGAAACCTGGGCTTTTCACCCCTATCTTCCTAGTACCAATATTATGAGTATTCAGTGCCATATTCACCAGTTACAAAGCTTCCCTAACACTTTCTGATCTGCAGATTTTCATCATCTATTTTAAGCATTAACTTATCAGCAGTCTACTCCAGTTTAAGACTTAAGCTGCCCTCTACTGGTCATTATTAGTTTCTCTTAGGAGCACTAAATCAGGAACTATTCTCTTGATTCTACTGAAATCATTAAGCCTTGCAAAGAACGTTCATCCATTAAAGATTAACTAAATTTGCATGAAATTCTTTTTCTTTTAAATTCCTCAGCTTTAGAAAATGTAGACTCTATGCCTCAGAGCTTTTCCAGGGTGCTGGTTAGTTACCCATGAATTAAAGTTAGGGGAGAAAGGAAATCAACCACCAAATAACCAGCACCAGAACTCACCACCTACAAGAGAATTTTCATTAATAGGTTTTTGGGGAGTTGGGTTTTGCAGTGGGTTCTTTTTTCCTCTTTGAAAACCAGTCCACTGCAAGATACTAGAAACCACAGAATTTTCTCTGTTCTCCTTAAAATACAGCTTCAGGAAAATCTATTTTTGTACCCTGTTTTCTCTCAAGCCTACACAGAAGAAAACCCAAGGGATTTGCACTTCAAATATGCATGATTCAGGAGGAGACAAACATGTAGATCTCTCTTAGCAAATACGTTCTACAGTAGCAAGCCTAAGGTACCTCTAGTAATTTCTTTACATAGAGAAATTAGCTAAATAGGAAAACATTAAGACATAGAATCATAGAATGGTTTGGGTTGGAAGGGACCTTAAAGATCACCTAGTTCCAACTCTCCTGCCATGGCCAGGGACACCTCGCACCAGACCATATTGCTCAATGCCTCATCCCACCTGGCCTTAAACTTCTTGCAGTGTCTCACCACCCTCACAGTAAGCAACATTTTTCTTCCATCCAGCCTCAATCTACTCACTTCCAATTTGTATCAATTACTCCTAGTCCTGCCATCCAGGACCCTGTTAAAAAGTCCGACCCCAACCTTTGTGTAGGCCCCCCTTCAGGTACTGATAAGCTACTATGAGGTCCCCCTGAGCCTTTTCCTCTCCAGGCTCAACAACGCAAACTCCTTCAGCCTGTCTTCCTAAGGGAGGTGCCTCAGCTCTCCTCTAGACCCGCTCCAACTGCTCAATGGATCAACATACAGTTGTTTGAAATACAAGCTGCCCTTTATATTAAAATCTATCCAGCTATATATCCTTAGAACTTGAAGTGACAAAACACAAAATACCTTAATTTTATCGCAAAACATCCAAACATGCTCAATGTGCAACAGCAGTAAAATAGTTCCAGCTGCACAACTACAGAATAACTACTAGCTGTTTCTTGGCTTAAGCCGTATTAATACAAAATGAATTGTGAACTCTTCCCTGTCATTTCCATGGGGTAATAAATTAAAGAGAAAGTGCTGACTTTTCATCCTGTGATATTTGCCAGATGCTTCACTAAAAATCACCACAGAAAAGCATTTACTTACATCAGGAAATGAAATACCCATTTTTCTGTTCCACTATCCAGTCAATTACAGGGCACACTGCAGTAGGGAAGGTTATGTAGTAATATGCACCTATAGGATGCAACTACCCAGTTAGTGCATTTTATTGATGTATTGTCATTATGCCTTTCAAACAAATCTGTCAACCATCCTGTGATTGTTAACTAGCTCACTGAACAAAGCGTGACCCTGTAAATAAAACCATACCTAGAGCAAACATGAGGCTTCTGTGCAAGCCAGTGCATTTGTGGAACTGTAATACTTAACCTCATAAAAGATATTTTATAAGTGTTAAGTCAATATAGATAACGTACATCCCTAGAGTTCATCAGCTGGGGGACAGAATTAAATACCATTGAACAAACTAAACTGGGTGAAACACCTGCACAACATCCATATGCTCTCCCCTCCCGCCTGAAATTGAAGTCCTACACTTGCTCTAGGCTTTCCATATCAGAAAAAAGCCCAACATCATTCAGTCAGGTAGAGGACTGGGAAGTAGCAAAATAGGCTAAAACTTATTTAAAAATTTAAACCAATCTGTAAACTAGGAAATAATACCGCCAAATTACTTCAGTTCCTAACAAAACAGTAGGCCTCCACTTACCAACCTTTTTTCCTCTAAGTCTTAAAGCCTACTTTGAAAAGCACAAAAAGTACAGAACCATTGAACAAAAATTAAATACTTTTCCTTTCACACCAACATTTTTCTTTCTTACTTACCTTTCAGTGTAACTTTTTTCCATTTCTTCTTCTCTTGGAACAGCAGCTCAAGGCAGCAACTTGAGGAACTGAAGAGAACAGCTCCGGGGGAGAAAGTCATCCCTGGGAAAGGGAATCTCGGCAAAAAAAAAGCCGGCAAAAAGTTCGTTTTCGGGGGTTTTCGAAGCCGAGGTCAAAATAAGCGGTGAGGCCGGAGGTCAAAAAAAGCGGCGAGGCGGAGCCGGGCTAGCCCCCGGCAGTTCCACAGGCCGGCGCCATGTTTAAACGAGGCGTGAAACGTACCAACGCCCTCCCTCCTCCTTATAAAAGGGGACTTTCAAGAACTAAAGCAGCAGGTGGGCAATATTTGTAACCAACAAGGGGGGGACGATAACCTTCTTGGAAGGCGTTAACGATGGTCTCCAAGCGGCGGAGAGCGGGGCTCCCCGCCTCAGCCAAAGTGGCTGCGGGAGCTCAGACAAAGCTGCCACAGAAACACCCGTCCCGGGGCTGAGGGGAGCGCGGGAACCTCCCACTGCTCATGGGGGACAGCTCTGAGGGGCCGCCTGCGCTGCGGGGAGGGGAATGATCTGCTCGGCCTGGTGGGGGAGCTGTGTGAAGAAGCGGAAAGGCTGAGAAGCAGCAGGGAGGCTAAAGCAGAATTAGACTGGTGGAACAAGGTTCTGCCCTCCTTGAGATTAAGACAAGAGCACCTATGGGAGATGAACCAGGATCAGGGTGCCCCTGTCAGGAAGAAGGTGGAAACCTGAATGAAAGGAGTAGGTGAACAGAAGTTTGGCACTTGGACAATATGGCAGTCTCCTTCCCTGTCCACCTCACCATCTCTGAGCAACAGGTAAGAGGTTCTGGTTGAGGAAGGTGAGGCAAATGAAGGTGTTATTGATGAGCAGTCTACACTACAGGTGTCTTTGGAGTCAGGAAGACCTGTTGTTTCAGTAACTACTGCCCTTACATGGAAGAAACACTGGAACAGGTTGCCCCAGAGAGGCTGTGGATGCCCCCTCTCTGGAGGTGTTTTAAGGCCAGGCTGGATAAGGCACTGAGCAACGTGATCTAGCAGAAAGGGTTGGAACTAGATCATCTTTGGGGTCCCTTCCAACCCAAATTACTCTAGATTCTAAGAAAAAATGGGTTATAGTCATTAGAAATGCTCTCCCAACAAAAGACCTGATATGCCAGGTAGACCCCCCTACCAGAGAAGCCTGCTGCCTTCCCAGAGCCCCAGTTATGTTACCATGAACCTTCCAAGCCTGGTACAGTCAGACCTACCCTTCATGCAGGTGGAGAGGTTTTCACGTCTTCAGTTTCTGACACTCAAGATTATGTTCCCAAATGATTCCATTGATTAGACTCTGTGAATACCGTGAGTAGATACCAGAAGTATACACAATTCACTTACTGTAATCCTTAAAATAGGTTTGTCAGAAGGCCTTGGCAGATGTACAAATGTAATACTAACTTTTTCTCAATTTGGGGGATCTAGGACTTTACAAAGAGTCAGCTACAAACCACAGGTTACCTCCTGTCTACACTGTCAGAAAGATCGATTTCAACATGTCATGCTGATCCTCATGACCCATCACACTATTTTGTGTAACAAAAATAATTTATACAGTCTGGAATCTGAATATTAAGACACTGCTACTTTTACTGTCCGTTTCCCCACACACACACTGAATGTAGTAGTAATGGGTCATCTTCAACCTAAAAATATTCAGATCGGCTTAACCAGCTGAACCATTTCTAAGGTACATTTTACCACTTCTGCTACATTTCAACAGTGAAGACAAAGATCTTGTTAAAATCTTGAAACATTCACTTGCCATGAAGGCTGACTCCTGGTACTGAGTCTCTAGATCACGTGAATTTAATTTCTGAGGTAGACCAAAAGACATTCAGCAGCTAAAGGAAAGCTGGGGAGGGACTGTTCGTCAGATAATGTAGCAACGGGACAAGGGGCAATGGTTATAAACTAGAGAAAGGCACAATTAGGTTAGACATTAGGAAGTTCTTCACCATGAAGGTGGTGAGGCACTAGCACAAGTTGCCCAAAGAACTGGTGAAGGCTCCATCCCTGGAGACATTCAAGGCCAGGCTTGTTGAGGCTCTGAGCAACCTGATCTAGAGAAGGATGTCACTGCTCACTGCAGGGGGTTGGACTAGATGGCCTTTGAAGGTCTCTTTCAACTCTGATTGTATGCTGCATGTCCTACACTAAGCCCATTACCATGACAGAAATTAGGCATGTAAGGTGGCACTGTTATCCTGTGACACAAAGACAAACTCCTCAATCTAATCCTAAAAGAAATGTAGACAGCATAGACATGGAAAACAAGCTCAGTCTAGTTTTTCACTCACTGTACTTTTTCACTCACTAAGGATATTTTATTAGAGGGAGCTAATTTTAAAATAAATTGAATCATCCTTTATTCTCTTCAAATGCATTAAAATTATAAATGATGCCAATTTGCATGTAGTCTGTTTCATATTCCAGATCCACACACAATGCTTCAAAAACATGGGTCTAAAATTCTTCGAGTACTCTAAAAATCAGTACTTTCATACACAGGTGTAGCTACGATCCATTTTAATCTACTTGCTTTCCACAAGTTTAATTTTCTCATCTATATGCAAATTTCACTTGAGTAGTTATGGTATATCATGACTATGTAAGTCTATTTGTTTTCATAAAAATTAATTATACTTTTTGGCAAGGTAGTAAAGAAAATATTTCTAAAATATACTGTAATAACGAAACAGATCAATCTAGGTTTCTAAATGTTCCTGAAGAACTAGGAGAAAAAGCTGAAGTCTTCAGTAGGCAACAACTTAAAATTGCAGTAGACTTAAAACATTTATCTTTCATACATATTCTAAGAAAACACATTTGCAATTTTTCTTAGGGACTCTAATTTCATTTATGTACTTTAAATAATTTTTTTTAATAATTCAAAATAAACCAATTTCTCTTTACACCTCCACAAGTCATCACTGGCTGATTAGCATTGAAATGAAAAAGATAATAAATATTAAAATGCTAAATACATGGTTTAGCAGTCAAAACACCACCAGCATTTGTTTAACTAATTAAATTTGCCATTTTATCTCTCACCGCACACCAGAAAATTGTGAAAGCAGACCGTAAGCTTTAGAACAGAAATTTGAGAGATACTGATACTCAATGGCTAGAAGAAAGCAAAATTGCATTATAGTTTTCCACTAAGTACATTAGGGAGGAAATTCAGTTGTGAAATATTACACTGAACTACAAGTTTTTTGCTAAAAAATTAAGTGTGGATAGCCATACCAGGAACAGAACAGTAACCCCACAATGTTATCTTGATAACATTAATACTTCAGATCAGTAGTTGATTAATAATCAATGAGAAAAGCAAAGCTGTTAAGTGAAAGAGGAGCTCCTGCCTCTATTCTGACTGTGGAGCTTTGCAAACCAGATTTGTTAAATTAACAAAATTATATTTCAGCAGGTAAAGCGAGCTCTTAGAGTAACTAAAACAGCATGCAAGGAGGTCTATTTCATAACTCTTCACTTAGACACCCCTCTCATCTAGAGATTTCTCAATCCCTTCACACTATAGAGCATTTCCTCCATATCCACCCTCTGTTCTTCGATCCTCCCTTTTGCTTCATCATCCTTTGACCAATGCAACATCGCCACTGCCTCCAGATCTGCAATACTATAAAACTGTCTTGAGAAAGTAGCACCTGGATGGACAGGGAAAGGCACCTACTCAGAGATGAACGCTTAAAATACTTTTCAGCATTTCCTGTACTAGTCCCAGATGACATTAAGAACCTGTGTAACTTGTTAACTAACGAGTAAGGCAGATACTTTAATTCCAGATCAGAGACATCATACAATTTCATTTAGATTATGCATTTATTAAATTAGAATGATAAACTTAATGTACTTTAGAGTGCAAGAAACACACTTGGACGCTGGACCTCAATACAGAGAAACAATGTCTTCAGAATTATTACAGCAAAAAACACCCTCTGTATTGTATAGCATATCAACCAAACAAGCAATAACATTTGTAAGGGAAAAAAACATTCAGTACCATCAGCAGATGCAAAGACAGTAGAGAAGAAAGTAGCAAGGATCTAGCTAGACAAAAAATGTTCCTACCTTTAGCTAGTTTAGGCTCTTGGAAAAACTAAAACTAGTACTAAGAGCACTAACTTTTAGCAGGTGCCAGTCTTACACAGCTGGCTTTGGCTCCAAGCTGCTTGAAGCTGTTGTGCAGAGAAACACAGCATCAAACACAGTATTACCCCATTAGCATTTTGTCAAAACTACAATCATCATGACTGAAAATTTATTTAACTTTAAAAATCAAGAAACAGACTTTCAGTTCCAAAGCCTTTATTTCACAGACACTAGAATAACTAAACACTCCCTGACTTTTTCCGCCTCTCTCCAACTCAAACCTGACAAGGAACAGTTTGACTGAGAGGATATGCATGCAGAAAAGCTGAGCAGTTTTATGATCAGTGTTTTGTTCTTTTTAAGAAGTAGTAGCACATCTTGACAAAGGAATTTCAGCTGTAACGCTTAATTAAATCCAGACAAAACAAAAAAATTTGCAGAAGAATATTTTAGTGTAACATGCTAAAATCTTACCAACTGGCCACACTGCTCCTACATACCCCATCTTCAACTTGTACATCTATCCTGCTCTGTCTAATATCTGCCTAGAACAAAAGAATTCTAAGAACAGGAGCCTCCCTGAGAGGCTCACAATGTAGTTTTGAGTAAACCTGGCTAAGCTAACATTTGCACTTACCCCTCCTGGTGATTAGGACTGAAAAGTGTTTACTCTCTGCTTGAAATTGAGTTGTAATAGGATGCAGTACAATTTACCAGCAGTCAAGTTGAACTGTGACCACTTGCTTTTATAAAAAGCTGTATTATGGATCCCAACGTTTTAATATAAAAATTTAAATATGTACATTTTCCCTGAATTGTTCCATCCCTAGCAATTCATGCTATCTATCTGTGTGAAAGTCAGAGCAAAAGACTCTTCCTGGAGACATCGAAGCATTAAATACTAAACATTTAGCCTTTCTGGTACCAGTGTCACAAATCACTGTGCATAATGACCAAATACCTTTAGAGCTACTCAATCACACAGTTTACTGTGATTGTAGGGAAGGGGCAAGACTAGTTTCTTTATGAACACCCATTTTATTTTACTTCAGGAAATAAAAATGTGGCGATTCTAGAACTAAGGAACACAAAACTATAGCTTTGAATCTCATTATTGAAAAGCCAATTGGAGGATGTATTAAAGACATACATGTTTTCAGTGGTAAGTTTAAGGTAAAGGATTAATAAACAAACACTTAAAATCATACATTATGTAGAGACAGTTGTAAAAGGTCAAAGTAGAATTGTTTTTGGTGCTGTATCTTAAGTTTATCACTTTTAATAATAAAAAAATAAATATTCATGCCCTACTGCCAGTCTTACCCAAAGGCATCTTGAATATAGGTGGAGAAAGGGGAATAAACAAAATCAGCTTTTTATCAGATTATATAAAAAATATTTCATGCATGGGACAAGAAACAAAGAGCAGGGAAATGGAGAATACGGGTCTCTTCCCTGTTCCAAACCTGGCTTTAACGTTCTCATTAATCACTCAAGAGCCTAGATTTCAAGTGTACATTCATTCCAACTCTTGAAAATATAAAGATCTATGGCTATTGTAGACAGTACTTAAAATTAAACATTAGAAAGATAAAACAGCAACATTGCACATCACTGGAAAAATAAACCGGTGCTTACTATTTAAAGTGCATTGCTTTACCATCTACAGAAACAGACACTGCAGAAATTTATCCAGCAGGTATTACTGGTGCATACTGTAAGATTCTGCAGCTCCAAGATGAACAGCCAACTGAAAAAGTAACACTAACAATAAATACAAGCAACCTCCAACCACCTCTGAGGATCAGACTGCAATTCTGATATGATAGATCTTCTCTCAAAAGAATTTATTTCCATCTGTATCAAATAATTAATTGACTACAGGAAGAGTAGTCTGATGAGTCACTGAGCAACTCATAATAACTTTCAAATATTCTGAAGCTCCTTTTTGTCCTTATTTCAAATTACAGGAAAACATAGTATAGTTTTTCCACTAATATAGAACAACAGATTTGCTGAAATAAGTGTAAAGAAAGCAGTCTTATAACCAGATCACAGATTTCTGCTTCTTTAATGTAAGACAACACCTTAAATAATAATGTACGACTTCAGTAATTTTCCAGGTATAAAAATCTTTCCTTCTGCCCTTACCCTTTGAAACAGGCATAAGAATGCAGAAGCAGTAAAGAGTGCAATTAACAGTGGGAGTACATTAGGGCTCAGTCCTGTTCTCTGCTACAGCAGTATAAACTGTATGAGTGAAGTTACCTGTTCAGATTTTACAGATACATTATGATACTATATGGGAAGACAAAGCCCCAAATGCATGCCAAGTTATATATTGCTTTGGTGCCCGATGACTAGATTGAATAGAATATGCTCATCATGGATATCAACAGTGCAACCTAACAAATTCAGCTTATTAAATTAAAAATCTTCAGTCGGAAATAGTTGAATATATCACACCACTACAGGATAAGGAAAGGGTCTTTGTTTTAATTTCTGGCAGAAATAGGCTGCTTGACAAAACCTGAATACTTCAACAAACAAATTATATATAAAGAGCTAACCCTCCATGGAAGAAGAAAAAAAAAACAAACCATCTAACAAACAGTAGTAAATCTTGTACTGCATAGAGTTACTTTGTAAGAACAAGTTTATGAAAAGGGGGAGAGAAATTAAAAAACAAGCAGCATTGCTCCCCACCCCATCAGAATATAGCCACACAGGGCACAGCTGATAATAAAGATGCTTCAACTGTAGCACATAAGCTAAACTAAGTATGTACAGGTTGAGAAAGAAAGTGAAAAGATTCAAATGTCCACAGAGAAAAGGGGTTTAATCTTTCACACAGGATGAGCTAACAAAGCTGCTGGGAAATTCTTCCTCTAGCTAAATCCCTGGCTTGGCAAGTAAAAACAAGTGGCATCGAGGACAGGGACTATGCAGAAAGTGGAGATCTATGACTCTTCAGCCATCTGAAGCAAGGAGTTGATAGCTGCATCCTTGTTGCCCCTCTGAGCTTCTAGCACTGAGCGGATTACTTCCCTGTCCATGTTGGGAAACATATCCTGGATTGATTTCAGGTCCTCTTCATTACACAGATGCTGAGGGTTGACTGCAGGAGGTGGTATTGCCACAGGTACCATGCCTGGATTGCAGACTGCAGGCATCCCTGCAGGTAAAAAAAAAAAAACAGAAAAAAACCAAAACATGTCAGGAGGGAAAATAAAAGTTAAAACATAAATGACTTCAAAGATGAAAGCAGCTCATGACTCACACCAACCCAATTTTTTTTTTTTTTTCCCCTCCCCAAACCACATACTGAGGGGGAAAAAGTAGGGGTGTGGAAGGGCACTGCAGAGATTATACCTGTACTGTTACAATCAGAAGATATCTTTCTATAACATGCTTTCTGTCCAAAGTTATATTTCAGAAGTGGTACTGGCCCACAGTAATTCAAAGATTAATTCAAAGCTATGTAGCAATGACCAAAACTACCACCAAACATGCACTAAAGATTTTTCTTTATACACAGTAACTTAACACCATTCTCAACCTGTGCTTTTACTTTCCATATACTATAATGAGATCCTGCTGCACCCTGCTGGAGTCCCACGACTGTATTAGTCACTTTTCATCAATGTTTTTAAAAAGTGTGATACAGGCCACCAGATGCTGTACCTCTCCATTAGAGCATGACTCATCATTTATTTTTATCTTTCCATCAAATTTTCAAAGTAGCTGCTAAACCACAAAATGACTTCTACTGTACCAGAATATCATGTGATATGAAGAGTCCACAGTAAATAGCATACTCAAAGCAGAGCTGACAAAAGTGATATACAGAATATATATGTGGGTCATTCTTACCCACATATTCATGTGCTCCCAGTTTCTAAGGTATGAATGAGCCTTCCCTACATAACCATGTCACCTCCTTGTAAAGTTTACCTAGTTAGTTGTTTTAAATCAGCTCATTCTAATCTCCACTTAATCAGTTTATGCAATACAGAAAAGAGTTGCATTTAATTACTTAAGTGATTCTAGGTTCTCTTTTGCTTTAAAATAAATAGTTCTCAACTCCTTACACATTCCATCTTCAAAGGCTTTTGTTAAACAGTCTTAATACCAGTTTTCTCTAGTTTTGATTTTAAAATTCCTCTTTTAATCACCTTAAGTTTTACTAGAAGCAAAAAAAGGAATGTGGATGTTTTTAAGACCAATGCACAAGCTGCATGATTTTTAAAAGGTTTATCCTGGCAACTAAAGAAATGTCCTTCTCACCAGGAATTTATTATCTACGCACTGGAATCACCTCTGCCCAGTCATGTGCATCATACCACTACCAAGGACATCTATTATCTATTTCACAACACCACAACCTTTAGCACTAGAGTCTCATATGCCATTTAGACCAGACTCTGCAATTCTTTCTGGCACTGTGTTTGAGCTTCTGGCAAACCAGATCACATGTGCACTATGGAGAAAAACCACTGTGCAGTCCTCACCTGTACTGCAATTTTACACAATAATAATATTCAACTGCATTTTCAGCTGTTGGATTGCTTGTTCTATAGCTCATACAAGCTTCAATGCATCACTCACACTTCCTACAAAATTTAAGCATTTACAAGAAGCGAACAAATGTGTGGCTTAAATACTAAAGTTTTGTAAATGCTTGAAAACCAGAGTAAATGAAGTTACATTTTACTTCTAACCAAAGCCTCCTAATATTCTTCAGTAAGCCATCAACACCCTAAGATCACCCAGCTGCCAGCCTAATTTGTGTAGGAATGAGAAGCCAGTTTTAAATACTAAGACAAATGAAACCTCAGGCTCACTTTTTGAGCACTGTAGAATTCTACTGCTTACCAATATAGTCTGAGTGGCTTGACAGCATCAAAAAACAAAAAAAGAGCTGGATCAGAAAACTGTTTTTCTTATTGCTATCACTGAAACAAGACAGTTAAGAAGTCAAACATCTGCATAGGCAGTATTTTCAATCTAGATGCTTAGAGAGAAGAAATTTCTAGGTAGTACTGCTTTTCAATAAGGATTTTCAAAACTATTTTCTTATGTTTTATAACTACGTATGTGATCTACAGCTACACTGTAAACAAATGGAAGATCACAGTGATGTTTAATAAGTATTTCCATGGTAAATGCCTTTCATGAAACTCAACATTAATGCTACACAAATACCAGTTTGAAGAACACCTTGATTGTTTGCTTTGTTACACATTCAGGCTAAAAGCATCTATAATTTCGGATTCACAAAACAGTAATCAAGCATAAACTTCCAAAGATCCACACAAATAAGATTTAGCTAATATTGACTACATATAAATGTTTTTGAGAAATATATAATAAGCTTCAAAATGTTCCATGTTCATTAAAAATTGCTTTACATATTAAGCACTTTATTTTACTAATAGGTGAAAACTGAAGCTAAACTACGTAAGAATCCACTCTAAATGCAATAATACACTTTGTGTTGCCCTCAGATATTAGGTCAATGTTATAAATCAGAAGAATGGAACACCATTTTCTAATTCAGTGATGTGACAATGGCAAGCATGCTTCAGAAGCTGTGAGATTCCAATATGTGAAATGAGTACATACAATAGCAAGTCAATTGCTAGGAGCTGCAATGGAAGCTTCAAGCAGTATTGGTATGGCAAACTTCTAACTGCACACAAGGCATTACACACTTATAGTTTGTTTTTTTTACTTTAGTCTTGTGTCCTATGTTCAATTTCTTAATTCATTATTGTTCTATCCTATGAACAAACCCTTTCAGAGTAAATTCAGTAACCTCATCAGCACAAATTCTTTCCTCTCAAAGAGTAAACCAGTCATACAAATAGGCCTTGATATTTGCTTCCAAAAAATCCTCCAAAACTTAAACATGCCATCGTCTGGATTTTTATAGAATGCTGCTTCTTTGTAAACTACTAGAAAAGTTAAGCATATGGCCCCAGAAAAAGTTCTTAATACATCACATATTTTGCAATAACCACATCAGTTTTCTTTAGAGCATCTTTCTGAAATTCAAGGCAGGAAGAATTTTCTGAACATACTTGAAATGCTAATGGGTTTTTTACAGTGATCAAGGTCTGACTGATATGAATGAATAGCCTTCATAATAACTTATTTCTGCACTATCCACATGCCTCATAATCCTCAATTATTTTAGAGTAATAGAGCAGTGAGTTGGAAGGGGCCTTAAAGATGATCTAGTTCCAACCCTCTTGCCATGGGCAGGGACACCTCCTACTAGACCCAGGCTGTTCAAAGCCCCAACCAACCTGGCCTTGAACACTTCCAGGGATGAGGCATCCACAACTTCCATGGGCAACTTGTTCCAGTGCCTCACAACCCTCATTGAAAAATTTCTTCCTATAGCTAAATCTACAATCTTTCAGTTTAAAACTGTTACCCTTTTCCTAGCACAGTTATCCTATCACTAAGATGTTAATTAAAATTAAGGATGTCACAGTATCTTTGCACAATTCAAAGTTCTTGTAGTGAAGTAAGTTTAACTCTAAGAAAATTTATTTCCATAATATGAATTGCCTTTAGAGCTTAATTCAGATACTTCAGTAGACATCTACCTTGAACAGATATTTGTGAAAGACACACAATGATGAAAATAAAAGATTTTTGAAAAGGCTTATTTGAAGAATAACAGAGGCATGCTGTCTTCTCTGTATCATTGCAGAATGCAGCTCTTGCTTTCAGGTTAATGACATTTATCTCCTCCACAAGCCTTGCAGGAATAGAGTAACTGCAAGACTGAAGTTTCCTTTCTAGGAAACCACATACTATTACCTAGAGTAACTCACTGATATATGACAGTTCGGGAACACCATTAACACATTTTTTCCATCAACACCACTGTCATCAATTACTTCCATCATTACAGCTTGAAGCTGCGCAAATGTTTGAATTTTAAAAGACTTTCTAGTAGGTTTGAGGGCCTTTAATTTCCAAGAGATAAATTGTTATATTGTGACATCCAAGTGGCAATACCTTGTGATACAGCCTGCTGCAACAAATAAAGCTGAGTTTAGATGAGATCATGCAAAGTCTTGAGTCAATGAGCATGGGAGTGAGAAAAGAGCTTGGAAACTTACCGAGAGCAAAGTACTCAAGCCCTAAAGGTAGGTGAAAATGAAGGAGCAGGGGGAAAGGAATAAGACATGGGAAAGAAATATTAATCTATTTTTAAAAGGAAATGAATCATTTAGCTTCCAAAGGTGAAAGTTGGATAAACTGAGGCAATTAGCTAAAATCTAAACTACCTAATAGCAAAACCTAAATGTTGCTAGGATTTGTTCTCTCAACTGCTAGGTTTCAGCACTCTGAACAAGCTTTCTAAGCATATTGCATTTACAGAAGCAACAGCTAGAGGAAATGTTTTCAATATAAGTATGCCACCATATGTTTGCAGCTAGGATTACATTTCAGAGCTCAGAAAGGCCAACACACATCCATGGCTTTCTAAACAAATACCAAGAATATCACATGTTAAATCATGAAAGTCAGTTCAGCCATCTAAAAGAGTTACGTGCATATATACATAAATTCCTCAATGACAATAATATTCAAGACTCTGACAGAACCTTGAAACACACAGCTTTTAACCTACTTTGTACACAGATGTTTACAAGCTAAGTACCAATGCACTTCTTATTTAACCTGCAAATACTTAGTTGATAAGAAATATTCCTTGCTTTATTGAAGTAACTTCTTCTAGCTTACTCTTTGATACACTACCAAGAATATCAGCTTGGCATATAACCAGTTGGCATACCACAAATTCTACAGCCTAAGTTATATGTAATCTTCAGAAAAATAAATGAGAAGATAAGGTGGACAAACTCAACTTTTAAAAAAGCAACAGGATTGAAAAGTTCAAATTTTCCCATTGCCATTCCATAGGTATTGTCTATTTAGTATACAGAAAACATTCTAACAACATTCCATGTCTTCCAAGATGCATTACTGGTTCCTTCTAAAATTTGAAATTATTTTATTAAGCCATACAACTAAATGCATAAAACAGTGAGTTTCTTCTGAAGTGAAGTCACTTTCAGAGTCTCAGTTTAATCATCCATCTAACTATAACAATTGGGCCACTCAGGTGCTTTGGCAAATTTTGATGGTGCCAACAGAAATTCTACAACAGCAAGCAAACAGCACAGTATTGTTTTTAAAAAATTCAAAAAAGTTTAAATACAGTAAAAAGGTAGCTTGCAATATGTTAGGTATTTATAGAAATCAAAGAAGCGCATTTTAGCTTTCCTAGAAGTTCAAATCATGGACTGGGACTTCAAAGATACAAGCCATAGAATCAGGAAGAATCTTAATACAGACAATTATCACAGCATTAAGTAAAACAAATAGGCTGGATCTTAGTAGTAGGACAAATACACCAACAAAATCGTTACTCAGAGGTAAATTCTTTGATGCTAAAGTGTCAGGCATTGTTATCACTTAGTATTAGTTATTGAATCTGCTTGGTTAAGAAATAAGTATTACTGAAAATATTTAAGATAAATACAGAATTTACTGAACACCAAGGTCCAAACATCAAGATGCACTGCTGCTCTTTTCAACTTTAAAGGTTTAGTCTCAGTTTTATCTGTTCAGTTTAATGTCTAGCTTCAATTAAACTGGAAACCAATCTCTTCTTCACTTCCACTGTTCCTGTTCATACTTGGACCACCATAGTCATTTTCCAATAAGTATATTCTCCTTTTGATCTGTTCAAAATCCTATAGCATCTTCTAATACATTGCTCTATGTACTGCCCCAGTTACTGTTTTTCTTTTAGGCACACACAAGGCAACTGTGTTTGAAGTTCACGAACTGCTTTAGTCTGAACATGCAAGCAAAAATACATGTGGTATCTAATTCAAACATGGAAAAGTTACACAGAAGTGTGGCTGACAGTGGAATCATGGTTCAGGATGCACACAAAAGCTTGAACTAGTTCACTGGCAAAGCAAGGAAGACTTAAATCTTGAGAATTAATCTATAGAGATAAATGTACTTTAGAAGCAGCAAACTGCATATTCTCAGAGAATAAACATATGAAACCAAACTTTTTCATGTTTTGCTCTAACTTCACTCTATAAAAATGAAATCAGAGGTATGATTTGTTGAGTTACACGTCAGGTCTTCCCTTGAGGAATTCCATTTTTACAGAAAGTGAAATTTTAAATTGAAATCAGGAATGAAAAATCTCCTGTGTCAGTCCCTAGCATTGCAATTAAGTCCCATGTGCTCTATCATTTATTCATACAACTGCATGGAATGAAATTCAAGGTACATACATTTATATCCTATTTTCCCTAAGAAAAATACATACATTACTGAAGAAGTGCCCATAAAATAAACTGGAATTTTTCAGAACTTGAAGTGAAACACACAAAACCCAATCCAACTGAATTTTACTTACCAATTATCCAAGAAGAACAAATCCAAGCTTAAACACATACTTCAAATTTTTAATCTTTTTGTAGGAAAACAACAAAACTGAACACATCTTTCCACAGAAGTCCAAAGTTTACTTTGCAGACTTAGAGCTGACAATACTCACTTTAATTCTTTTTGATGTGTTTACATAACTATCCTTGAGCTCCCAAACATCTGTCGTTGACTGTGCTACACTTCACACACTGTGCAGCAAATTTCCAACAAAGCATCCTCAAAGATCCCAGAAAAGTCAATCCCCTTACAAGCTATTTAAGCTGCAGTTCTTATAGCACAAGTCATTTGGTGCACTTTGAGAAGGCTGATCAGTTCCACACATGGATTGCCACCATTTAAGTAAGAACTTAATGTTCAGACTGATTGATGGGAATTGAGTTAGCCAGTAACCTGACAAATACTCAAAAAGAGAAGCAAGCCTTCAAGACTCTTGTTCAAACTTGGTATTAATTTTAATCCATTTTATCAAATGTGTACATCTCCCTTAAGCAGAGTACAAGCCTGAAAGCTTGATTTGCTCCCTCCTCTCCTCCCAAAACTGAATCATGGGAAAAATGGTCATGGACAAAATAATTTTTACCTTCCTTGACGTACAAGCATCAGGACAAATTCTGTTGTTTCTGCAAAACCCATTACCTGGAAGTTTCAAGAGTCATCAAGGAGAGAAAACATACCTGCTATAGGCACATATCCAACTCCTTGCTGATATACAGTGGGCATCAGGACCACTGGCTGGGGCTGCATCATCATGGCAGCTGGCAAAGACTTGACACAAAGAGCAAAGATTAGAATTACTCGAAAAACACAAAAAATCTAAACCAGCAACTAAACCAGTATTTGCAAAAAAATCATCATATTGTAAATCCATCTTCCATGTTCAGTATTACAATATTACCATCCTGAATTCTAATCTATATTAAGAAAAATCTCAGGCAAATTAATTGAAACACTATCCTTTTAAGTGATATATAAATCAATATAAACACATTGTATCAAACTATTATTTTTGCCACAATTTCATAAAATCCCCACTAAAATTTCATTACTGAAGCAAAATATTTTAATATATGGGTTTAATCACCTTTTGTTCCTTATTCTTGTCAAATAAATATACAAAATGTCATTATAAGTAAAAAAAGAGCAAATCTGCATTTTACTGAAAGCAGCACATTGCTCCCAAAAGCAAATATTAGTTCAAAGAAATTATTTTAGAGGTAAACCACTACTTTAAACACAATATCAACTTAACTCCATTTACTTTTGCTATCACAATTCTTGTTCTATTTGATCCTGAAATATATCAGAGGGTCAAAAGCTATGGACATTCACGGATTTTTACAATTTTAAAGGTTAATTACAGGCTCCTTTTCTCCTAGAGCCAATGGAGCAACTGCTCATCAGTTAATATCTTTTCCTAGTTGCACACTCAGAAGCAACTTGGAACTTTTAACTGTATAAGGGTAGCTGGAAGCAGTATAGCACATGCTAAAAATGCCATCCAGCAGCTACTTGTGACAAAGGTGACAGATAAGAGAATTGTGAGCTGCTAAATGGACAAGTGCAAATCCATAGTTCATGACTATGAGCACCAAACAAACAAGAATGGAAGTAAAAAAATACAGTCATTAGAAAAAAAAGCATTCAAACTACCCAAGAAAGACGTAAAGCAGATTAATTGCTTTTAAATTGACATGACTTCCTGAAGATTTACGGAGAGGAAAATAAGTTAAATTCTATGAAGGTTTTTAAAAAATCATTACCATTACTTCTATCATTAAATGAGAAATCACAATGGACCATGTGAGCAAGGATCTCCTTTTTTCATACTTGCATTAGTACAGGAATAAGCTGAATTGTTGTGATTGTGAAACCAGAGAAGTAAGTACTTATTTACACCTTCACACTCAACGTACTTACTGGCTTTACTAGTATTTTTGTCTGCTATTGCCCCAATTTAATATAATTAAATGCCAGAATACACAGTCAGAGGAGTCAGTTGAACAAATTTTACTTCAAACTAAAATAACTCTCCCTTGACTATCCAAGGAGCTTCCATGCCTCCCTCCTCTCAACTTAAGCTTGGCTTACCGTGTACGACATAACCAGATTAATCATTCCTTCTTTGTCATCACCCTGCCTTCCACTTAGACTGTACCATTCATCTTCCACGTTTCCTTGCTTCAGAGACTCAGGAATTGTAATGTGTGTCCAAGCAATACGGTCATCCATCGAAAAGGCCCGCTGGAATATAATTGAAAAAAATATTATCAAGCTAGTTGTCCTAGATAAAAACCAAAACACCTTAAAATTATTTTTGACTAACATTTCCTTCAGTTCTATGCTATTTCATTTTGTCAGTTTTATTTTCAAGTTACTCCCTCTGAAATTAGTAAACTGCCAATAAATACCTGGATGATATTTTCTCCAATAACAATGAATGACACTTTAAGAGGGATTATGGATTCATGAGATATTCAATAATATTCAAAAATTGAAAACCTGAAACAGAACACTTCTAGAAATACAACCTACTAGTATCAGCACAGGCTGTGAATCTAGTGACAACATATCAGATGCCATAAAATTACTATAAATAGCTTGTTTATGCTACTACACCAGGCTGTGAACTCCAGTAATTCAAGGCCAGACACAAGTACTGACACCCCTACTGCACCAACAAAACAGACAGTTCAACAAATAAACTAAGCCCACAAAATGGCATCCAAAAATCTCTCATGAAATAACCACACAGCTGGTGTAGTCCCATATTCTACTGCACAAAAAAAAGTCAAACCACAGACTTTAGCTTCAGTTATAGTCTCTAAAGGCCAAGTCAAAACAGGGCTTTGAGTAACTGTCCTAGTGAGAAGTGCCCCTGCCCAGGGCAGGAGGGTTGGAACTACATGATCCTTAAGTCCCCTTCCAGCTCTAATCATTCTATGACTCTCAATTGTTCAAGAAGGAAAATCTGTGCGAAGTCAATATTCTAAATTGGAACAGCTGAGATGCAGACAAACATTCTCTGCTGACAGTAATAACAATATCCAGCACAACAACATCCAGGAATTCAAAAGAGCATTCTTCTAAAAAAACAGAGCAGACCAGAATTGTTAATCAGACTGATTCAATTTCAAAGAAAATTAAACTATTCAGAAGTTAGGTATTTATTGCTGCTATGTCTAAGTAAATCATAGACAAGTACTTATATGCCCACTTGGAATAAAATTAAGGTAAAGATAAATTATGTTTCTGCTAATAAAACCTCGTGACTACATAGTCTATGTTTAACAGTTTTATCCTCAGCATTTCTGAGCCTGGAACAGCTTCCAATTTCCTCCTGGGTTAGAATAATACTTAAGATTTTCCAAGTAACAGGATTGTATAAACAAGCTGTTTTTAACAGGAATAGTACAGAATATTAGGCTGCACAGTATTTTGATAGCAAAGAAAAGTTTAGACACCACTCAGACTATTTGCCTCGCCTCTTCTGCAGGGAATGCTGCTGATGTCCCGTCAGCCACCAAAGGAAAACTAACAGCTCTGACATTTTTTAGAAAGAACAAAGATCTATGTATGCACTGCTGCTCTTGGGATTCTGAAAAGGCTCATCATTTCTCAGAGAGCACAGCTAAGAAACAGCTTTTGGTAACTCGGTCCTTTTCTAAAAAATTCCACTCAAATCTCAGCCCTGCTAGGAGATGGCAAGGGCAGGGGTGGGGGATGAAATAGTAGTTCTGACCTCATCAAATATCTCTAGATAAAAAGAGTCCACACCCGGGGGGACAGTGCACTGAATAACTTTGTTCCAGCGAGGGTTCTTAGCTCCATTATGTGCTGTTGGAGTTTCATACACAGCATAACCCAGCCGTATTCGACAGTACGGATCCATTCGGGTCATTCCATAGTTCTTTGCCAGTTTTGCCTACAAAGAAAGGAAAATATAAATATATATTTACAGGTTAACTTGAGAAGCTAATTACTGTTAGTTCACACAGAGAATCAGATATTAAACAAATGGACTAGATTCACTCCAAAAAGGAAAAAAAACAAAGGCAGCAGGAGCACTGAAACATAGAACAGCCACTGACAATATTAAATACCTGGAAAACCATGAAAATGGAATTGCTTTTTAACCTGTCTGCTGTAAAATAGATATCTTCACCAGAGCTAGAATAAGTTATTTGGAAAGATACATGATTAAAAGGAAACTGAGTTCAATTTTGCCTAGGCATCTCTTCTCCAATATATAACCATAAACTTCCTGTTAAGTAGCTTGTCCTCCTTCTCTGAGGTGCTCTTATAGAAATCCAACAGTTTCAAGAATATCACACAACACAAAAGCATAAACTGCAAAAGCAATTAAATGCAGGTAAAATCTAATAGGTCATACATTTCAAAGATATCACTGAAAACTTACTTAATTCAGACTGTGCATTTCATATTAATTTGGTGAACATCTCAGATCTACATTACTATGAAACCAGATGTTTTACAGCACCAGAAGACACTCAGCACACTTGTTCTGTATCATCAGAGGAGCAGAAGTAAGCTGATGACAGTCCTCAAGACAACACTGGGTACTGTTGCATAGCTATGCCAAAGTAGAAAATGGACTTTTTGGAAGAGCTTCTGACCTGTACTAAGCAATCTACAGTTGTTTTAATACTAAAGGCAAGCTGCAACATGTGTTGAATAGGATGCCTCTCACTTACTGGACACTTAACTAGAATAATTGAGACTTACATAATATTTACTCGTAGTGGCTGCAGCTCTGGCCTGAAAAGCCCATTTCTCCTTCATGACATAAGCTGGCTCAGTATTTTGGACAACACAGAGAGAAATGTCTCAAATCGTTCCTTGTAAAATTAAGTTTAAATAGGAAAGCTGGCACCTAAAGTACGCTCTCTTCAGATTCTGAAGTCCTTATACTAAGCAGCTTGTCTACAACTTCATTAAAAGGAATTTAAAAGGGCACAATCAACTGAGCTTAGACAAACTCACCACCATTTCTATACATCTGCAAGGCAAAAAAATGCAGTAAATTACCTTTCCAAAAACACTTCATGATCTTCCACCAGTTTATCAGTAACAGAATCACGGCACGCTACTTTATCTATTTTATCAACATACATTTAAATACAAAATACTTCAACTAGCGTTTCATATTCTCCAAGTTAATTATGCTAAGTCTTCTATCCATAACACCACATGACTGAATATGCAGCTCAGATACCCACAGCACTCTTGCATAAACTTGCAGGCAGGTACAGAAGATACCCCAAAATACAGCAGGGTTCTGCTGCCATTCAGAGGGACCTTGGCTAACTGGAAAGGTGGGCAGGCAGGAACCTCAAAGTTCAACAAATGACAATGTTTGGCCTTGAGGAGGAATAATCACATGCAACACTACAGCTGTGGGACAACTGGTTAGAGAGTTGCCTGGCAGAAAAGGATCTGGAAGTGCTGTTTGACTGCTAGCTGAATATGAGCCAGTGTTTATCAGAGATGGCCAATAGCATCTTGGCCTGTATCAGGAACAGTGTGGAGAGTAGGACTAGGGGAAGTGATCATTCCCCTGTACTTGACAACAGTGAGGCCCCCTTTGAGTGAGCCACTGAAAGGAAAGCCCTGATAGTCTGTGATTCTGTTCCTGCTTTGGGAGGGGGATTGGACTAGATGATTTTTTGAAGTCCCTTCCAATCCCTGATATTCTGTGATTCTGTGAAAGGACTACAAAGCATTGGAAAGCTGAATGCTGTTTATACCTGCACTACAGTAATGCTGAGTCTGCCCACAGTACCCATTGGTGCTCCATACTGCAGTTGCTGAGCTGCCTGGGCATCCAGCTGGATTTGCTGCTGCTGCTGGGTTGGGGTAATACGAAGAAAATCTTGAGGAAGCTCACCAACATATACCTTACAAACAAAAAGAAAAAACATTAAAACTTAAGTATCCCCCTTTCATAATGAAAAAGGCTATAAATAGAAGAAAATCTCAAGAAAAACATTCAGCAGAACTTAGGATGAACAAAGAATCAATTCAATGACAAAACTGTCAAATCATTCGTAGTAATTTTCAAAAACACTAATTTCCAACATAATCCTCTAGAAAATAGTAGAACGTACAGAGCCAAGGCTGTTCCCTGATAAAATATTTAAGTAGTTTATACAAAATTCAGAGCTACTAAGTTTCATGCTCCATTCACATGATATCCAACAGCACCCAGCTCTTTCGTTTATGCTTCACTTGTGTTGCACCCAGTCATTCTCGTGACAAGAGATTGCTCTCATTTGAAAGAGTCGCTTTCACAATCAAAGAATTTCTTCCTAACATCTAATCCAAGTCAACCCTACCATTTCAAAGCTGTTATCCCTCAGAAAGAATCTCTTCTCCACCTTTGTTGTAGGACTCCTTTAAGTACTAAGGTTGCTAGAAGGTCTCTCCAAAGCCCTCTCCATTGGAGAACTCCAACTCTCTCAGCCTGTCCTCAGAGGAGAGGTGGTGCAGGTCTCTGAACATCTTCCTGGCCCTCCTCTCGACTAACTCCAACTGCTGCTCTTACACTTGGGGCTATAGAGCTGGACACAGTACTCCAGGTGGGGCCTCAACAGAACTAAGCAGAGGCAAATCACCTCCCTCAATTTGCTGGCCACACCTTTGAGGCCACCTGGGATGAGGTTTGCTTTCTGGGCTGCAAGCGCACATTGCTGGGTCACACTGAACTTTTCATTCACCATTATCCTCAGAGCTGCTTTCAATTCATTCTCTACCCAGCTTGTATTTGTGCTTAGGATTGCCCTGACCCAGGGCAGGACCTTGCACTTGGCCTTGTCAAACTTCATGAGGCTCACACAGGATCACTTCTTGAGCTTTTCTGCGTCCCTCTGGAATGCATCACTTCCTTCCAACAAGTCAACTGTACCACACAGCTTGGCGTCATTGACAGTGTGCTAAATTCCACTGTCCCTGTTACCAAAGATGTTAAATAGCACTGGTTTCAGTACTGACCTCCGAGGAATGCCACTCATCACTGCTTATGACTTGGACATCAAGCTGCTAGATCACAACTTGCTGAGTGTGAGCATCCAAAAATGCTATGATGTTGTTCCAATGTTAAGCACAGCTGGCTTGCAACTAATTGTGGGGACAAATCTGTGGATAAAATTCCACTATGCTCAAAATAATAACAAAGAAACTGAAAATCTTGCCTATCACAACAACCAACCATAACATCAACTACAACAACAACAACAAAAAAAAATCTAAGACAAATCTTAGAGTAACTCAGTCACCTCTGCTAGCATGAGTCAGCAGCCACCATATCTTTTCTGTTAGCTTTATAGTAAAATAAAAAAGGCTATGTTATTATTTGTTAATTCTATTATGGTCAATTCAACAACTGAGATTCCCTCTAGCATTCTAGCCTACCATCCTAGGCTTTTAACATCAATAATGCAATTAGAGAGATCACATTACAATAACAAGCATACTATAAAAATACATTTTAAAAGGTAAATGAAGACACAAAGAAAATTTAATATTAAACTGCACTCATATCTTTGCCTATGGAGTTGCTTATATATTTAACACAGAACTTTCAATTGCATCAAGACAAAAGACAGTGAAATTTCTTAATCTGCTATCCCAGGGAAGATTACTCAATAGCATAAATGGCAGACACACGCCTCCAGAACATACTTTAAAACATTAAGAGGCCTCTAGGATATAGCTTTTGGAGATTAGACAGCACTGGCATGCCAAGATTGCATCTTGGAGTGAGCAACAGTCATACAAAGTGTGATTTGGCAAGAGCTGCAATTTATATCTGAGCGCCTCAGGATCCTGGCAACAGTAGGTGTTACATGCCAAAAAGAAAGTTCCTAAAAAAATTGGGGAGGAAGCACTGAATGAATGCCAGCTGCCAGGCTATTGGGAAGGAAGGGAAAAGAGGAAATCAGTATCTGGTATCATTACCACCTCTTATAATAGACATTAAAATTTGCCATAGAAGAAGGGGTGGTTGCAGCCCTTAGACACTGGAAAACTCAATTCATTCACAACAAGGCAAAGGAGAGTAAGGGACTACAGAGCCAAGGACATCCACAAATGTTATGACTTACCATACACTGAGACATGACACATTCAATGAACAATGACTAAGATTTTTACATTAGCAATTACAAAGAAACTCTGATACTAGGCTTCAGAGAGGTTTCACATTAAAGAGCTTTAAATGACAAACTACTCAAAGAGTTGTAACCATTCCCTTTGAAATGGATTTTGTGTTTTAAGAAGAAATGAGTGAATGAGACAGAATTTTGAAATATTACTCTATGTTCTGAATACTAAAGAATATAAATTGGGACCAGACAGGGTGCATCCAGAGGTGCTGAAAGAGCCAATATTTTTTTTTAAACCCATGGCGACTGCTTATCTTCCCCAAAAGGCCATGGACATTAGAGAAAGTCCCCTTAGCTGTAGAAATGCAATGGAACAAAGGAAAAAATGGGCTAGAACAGGAAGCCTTTACCAATGATGAAAAACATTAAACCAAAAAGCCTAGTGAGACCAACTATCTTTTACAATAAAATTATTATAATGTGTGAATGAGAAGGGAGTGGTAGGTAACAAAGTTGGGTCTTTACAATCTGGACCACTGGACGGATGAAACTCTGGATGAGTAATTGAGTTTAGACAATAAAGTTCAGTGGTTAGTGACACTGCAGGTTGGTTAAAAAGCAAAGTTTCTCAGAGGTCTATATTGAGAGTAACTTGCTTGACTAATATTTTTGCATATCAGTGACCAGAGGCCAAGACATTAGGTCCTTCCCTCATCAGCTCTGAGGATGAGGGAATTTCAGGTGGGAAATGACTAGCATACTTGAGGATGGGACCAACAACTAGAGACAAAATATGTACCTCAGGAATCTCATGAAATTCGGCAAGTGCAGAAGTCCTGGTCTTTGGACAGAAAAATCCCTGGCACCAGTACAGACTAGGGCACTACCAGCAGTGCTGGAGACCTACAGACAAAAACATGCAGGTCCTGGCAGAGAGAAGGTCAAACACAAATGAACAGAGCACTCTCACAACAATGAAGCCCACTGTACTGGATCAACAAAAGCCTAGCCAGCAGGCTGAGGAAATCAATTGTTTCCCTTCACTCAGCACTCATTAGACCACATCTGGAACACTGCAACCCAGTTAAGGCCCAGCAGTACATGAAAAATTATGAACTTAAGTGAGTCCAGAAAAGACCCACCAAGACAACCATAAAAATGCTGTATTACAAGACCTATAAGCACAGCCTGTGTATTTGTTTACAGTAGAAGAAATTTAAGATGCACCTTACAGCAGCTTTCCAGCATCACTGAAGAGGTCATTCAGAACAGAGACAGGTTCTCTTCTGAGACGCAAGACAAGAAGAAAAGAGACCTCAATTTGTAAAACTGAAACAGGGGAGGCTAAACATGAAATAAGGAAAAAAAACCTCTGCAGGGCAACAAGAAATTTCCCAGCAAGACTGTAAAAACTCTCACTCTAGAGGCTTGTAAGATCCTGATGGACAAAGTCTTGAGCAAACACAACTGGATAATGCTTTCAGTAAGATGCTGGAGGGCTCCTTCTAACCTGAAGAATTTCAAGGCTCTATAGAACTTGCTCTATAGCATGCCTGTAGGATTGTAGTCAAAGACTCCAATTTAGAATTTCAATTTAGACATGTACAAAGGAAAAGCTGTAGAAGTACCAAGTTTATTAAATTTCTTTAGAGAAGGGGTTTTTTTGGTGCGTGTTGCTTGGGTTTTTTTTTTCAAAAAAGAAGTGCCATGTATTACAAGGTGCCAAATATTTCCTTTCTATTTTTTTTTCCTGTTGCCAGAAATTTCCTTATCTACTTTGCCACTTCCATTGATTCCAGATGACTATAACACAGCCTTAACAGTGAGACATGATCTTTTTGTCCCTTCTCCCCTCCAACTAACACCATCTACATTTAGTCTTGACTAAGCATTTTGTCATAAGGTACTATCTCCAAATTCTATCTTTGTCTAAGAGATTAACTTCAATATTTGCACAAAAGCACAACTGTTAATACAGATTTCCTTCTTCAATAAAACAATAATTTGGGTTAATAATGCAAAGAAATTAAATAATCAACACTGCTAAACATGGCAGTAACTATTTCACTCAAATATGAGCTAAAAGAGTGCTCAGACTTCTCACATTCAAAATGTGTTTACATCATATTTGAGCCATGTGAATTTGGTAAATTGTTAATTAACGTAATAAAGGAGTAACATTGGGAAAAACCATAGAAACAGCTCAAAATAAACAAATCCATAAATTCATGTTAGGATAAACATCAAGAAGAAGGATTATTGCTATCAATTACAAGGGCATGCTTCTGACTTCACACTTCTACTAGACATAACAATTCAGATTTTTTTTTTTTTTTTTTACAAAGACTTAGAGGAAAGAGTCTTTGAATGCAACAGAAAACAAGTCACTTAGTGCCACTTCTCTTTATCTGAAAGGAATTAACTTCAAAGCATTACCAATGCTGCTCTCAACACTTCCTGACAAAGGAACTCCAGAAATCAGATCGCAGCACATTTTCTCATAAAGATCATACTCCCTCAACCTTTTGGATAAAACCTGAAATCCCAGCTGATTGCAATGATGTGTCATCATTAGACTTTTAATACTGCATTCCAATAAAAAACAAAACATCTACTAAAATACTCAATTATATCCAGAATTATTAGCACGGTTCTGGTGATGGGATTTTGTACTAAAAATTGTTTATGTGACAGGATAACATATTGATGCTGGACAATGCAAACACTAGTTGCTTCTTTGTCACCTTCATTGAAAACGATGGAAGTTTTGAAGTTACACAACAAAATTTCAAGTAAAATCAGGCAGTAAGCCTTACATAGTTAAATGACATTATTAGGATAAGAAAAGGGAAGTAATCATAAATACAGGCCCAAATTTCCAGTCAGAGTAGTGACTATTAGGGAAATTCAGAGAATAAACTTAACTAGTCCTAGCTTGTTAACCAAGTCTAATTTCAGTGGACCTAACATACATGCCAGCATAGTGAATAGTTATGGAGATTGAGGCACAGTTGGCTAGCAAAGAAAACACAAATAAAACATTTTGGTCTCTCAAGGTTAACCTGAGGCCTTACTAAATGGTTCATGAATGCCTCTCACTTAGAAAAGGTATCATTTAACAGCCTTTACATATTCAACCACAGTTCGGATTTCAAAAGCTGTTTTGTTCTCAAATGATAAAAAAAAAAAACCCAAAACATTATAATACACTAATTCCATAACATCCTGAAAACAGTAAGAGAACCAGATATTCTTTCTAGCAGATTTACCAATAACAGACAGGATGAATTCCAACTTTGTTTCATCTGATAAACTAAACTGTAACTGGAAGTTTTAATTACCAAATAAATATTGACATAAACTAGAAAGTACAAGTTAAAAAACAAGACTGGCTACAGTATGGCCTTTATTTTCTTACCAGCAGGAAACAATCTTGAATATTTTCTTTCCTGTTCAAAGGCTGAACCGTTTCCTGCAGTACTAAGGAGAAAATGTTTCCCAATCCTTTAGCACCATTTAGTGGCTACTCATTTGTAATGCAGGCATATATATACATATGAGAATTCTGTCTTCTACTCTTGAGAGAATTAAGAAAGGCTGGCATGTACCTTTTATCAGCATCCTCACCAGTGAGTAGCAGTTTAATATGGCATAGTTTATTCATTCACTTGAAAATATTCAAATCTCTGAAGTGGTTAATACAAGAATAGAAGCATACACAATCATCTTAAGAACACATTAGAAAACAAGTCCCTGAACCCAGAAAGTCAAGGCTGTGCAAGACAGAAATAATTATACACCTTTCCATTTGTTAGGCTTAAATCAATTTTAAGTAACAAAATATTACCAAGGGGTCATACAGGAGTACCTGAATAATTCCAAAACAAGATGTGCTAAGTAATGAAAGGTAGTTGCTTTAAACCCTTCAGAAAAACTAGGCAGTTATGATAGTCAAACAACTGCAAGATTGCAGCTATGTTCAAAAAAGTTCTCACTAAAATCCTATCTCATCCCAGTAAGATTTCACAGAGCTAAAACAAAGACATATTGAAAACATCTCACTCAATATCAACAAAGTGTTCAGCACTGCAGGCAACTAAAATTGCTCTCAAAAATAAATGCCACTCCATTTCAGAGAAAGAAATATTTGCATAATTTCATCTCTCCACAAATCAGGACTGCAATCAGACCTACTGTTCAGCTTTAACCAGACCACTTAGGATTTTTATCAATTCTTTCCATCCCTACTCCTACACTAATTCCCTAAATCTCTGCAATATTCTCCGAACTAAAAATGAAGTTACTTTAAAACAAACTTTGGTCATTTTAAAACAAACTTTGGTCATTTATCTTATTTTGAGCTCTTCTGATTGCAAACTGTTACACACCAACAAAACTCTACTTGAGTACAATCACAGCATCAATTCCAAAACTCTCCTTCTGAATAGCAACTAAGTAATTCACCACAGATTAAATCAGAACAGCAGTTGCTTTCAGGGTATCATAAAGACAGAATAAAAACACCAAACTTAATTTGCTCTTTTTATTGTAATTCTCCACTTAAAACTATCATTACAATCAAATGCAAAAGGAATCTGTTTTAAAAGGCTAAACAAATAAGGCATTTTAAGGAATTAAACTGATGACCATATAACATTACTGTTATGAGATAACGATAGACAATGATGTAGCTCTTCAAGACCAATGGTTTAATAATTTACTCTTCTGGTAATTTATTATTAGATGCCCTTCTATTTAGAGATCTGCCTAATTAGATAGGCTGGACTTCCCTCAAGGCTGTATAGGCCCTCAAAAACCCTACATGTTTCTAGGAAATAAAATACAGTATTTAACTGTTTAAGAAAAATCGTACTGTAGGTACTGCTAGATCCTTCCAGACAGGAAGAGCAGACAGGAAGAGCACATCAGTCGAGAGGTGATGTTATACTGCAGTTACATACCACACAGCAGACATCCTGGTATGGGGCAAGATTATTCCAGGGCAAAACTAGACAATTATACGTACCAAATAAACTCCCAGCTATAAACACTAACTCCCAGAAGAGCGTTAAATCGGTTTTAAGAGGGCTCAGCTCTCTTCCCCTGTACTTCCCTCCCCTCCCTCCCCCGCAACACACACGCCCACACAAACTACCAGATAATGCGTATTTCGGCACGTTTCACACTCCAGCTTTCAGGGCCAATATCAGAGACAGGTCCCTGAACCAGCCCAGCCCAACCACGAAAACACCAAGTTCTGCTAACTGTGAAAGAACGAGGTTTAGCTTCGGATTACTTTAAGCCGTTCTCTCCTTTGGAAGGCTCTAAATAAGAGATGGGGCAGAATAACCTCTTCTAGCCCTACGAGAAGACAGGAGGGATTTTCCCCTCCTTCTTTTCTCTCTGCAAGGCGGAGAAGCAGAAGAACCAAGACTTTCCTTCCCACAACCACTCCCCCCATTCCCGGGAAGGGAGAGAAGTCTTTCATTTCTGCGAACGGCAGAAGAGAAGTCAAGAAGGGCGAACCACCCTCCCACTGAGACCCACCGGCAGAGGGACACAAACCGGAGCCCAAAAGGATCCAAGCTGGGCCTCATCACCCCAACGCGGCGAAACCGCACGAACTAAAGACCCCTTCGGAGCCCCCGCGCGGCCGACCCTCACCCGGCAGCACTCACCGGGCCCCGCTGAGTGGTAACGGTGGTCGCCATGGCGCCTCCCTCCGGCCCAGACTCAGACCCTTCCTTCCGCCCCGCCAGGCCGCCGTCGCTACCGTTACCGCTCCCCCCGGCCGCCGCTAACCGTCACTCAGCGCCGTCACCTGACCCCAGCGCGCGGGCGTGCCCTCAACACCGTCTCCTCCCCCCGGCCCCTCCCCGGGCCTGCCAGAGCGGCGCAGCGCGCATGCGCAAGAGGGGAGCGCAGCCACCGCGCCACGGGTGCGCACGCGTCCACTGAATACCGAGGGGAGAGGAGGGCGCAGAGCCGCGCCCCACGGCCATGGCTGTGCGCCTGCGCGCTCCGCTCCGCTCGGCCGGCGCGGCCGCTGGGGGGCGCTGTGGTGCTGGAGAGGCAGGCACGGAGCCTCGCGGGCGCCATCTTGATGCCGCCGGCGCCCTGCTGGGCTGAGGGGAAGCCATTCACCCCCCCACTGAGAGAAGAGAAGGGTAGAGGTTTTGTGTGGGGCTCCTCCAGCCGTCGGTGGGTTTGATGTGTGTACGGAGGTGGAATTTTTGCCTCTCACGGCCTGCCCGCTGGATGGCTGGCCCAGTGTTAATGGTTTCCCAGAGCAGGCATGGTGACCTCCTTCAGCTTGCTGAGCCGCTGCAGCCCTTCCCAGAACAACAAAAGCCTTTTTAATAGTCATCCAAGCGCTGCTTTGGGAGATAAAAATCTCATCATTTCAAAGCCTGTTGAAATAACTGTTTCCTGTTGTTAGGATCTGCTGCACGAATTTAGCCCTTAATTAAAATTCTAGCGCAGATCTCGGCGGCTGGAAATAGAACAGTGCAATTAGGAACGCTCCAAATATAGCACCAGCTCTTTTTTCCTCACTAGCCTAACATCTACTTGGGGTGAGAATGGTCTCATCTTTTTACTTGTGGCTTGATACTCAGAAAAATTAGTACTACAGGATATAATTGATTGGGAGCCATTGAATGAAAATAGTTGATGCCAGATGTACGTCAAGCAGCTGAAGCGAAAGGCTCTAACATTCCCTCTTACCCCTATATATGGTTCCTCTGCTGGAAGCAGAATTCACGTCAACCTACAAAACCATGGAAGAAACAAATCATCACTGTTGATAGTGCACTATATGAAGGGGCATTTTAAAATTAAGCTAAGTGATTAAGAATGTCTAGCATCCTACAATACCAGATATGTGCCCCATAGAATCATAGAATCGTTTGGGTTGGAAGGGGCCTTAAAGGTCTTCAAGTTCCAACCCCCCTGCCTTAGGCAGGGACACCTCCCACTAAATCAGGCTGCTCAGTGCCATGTCCAGCCTGGTCTTGAACACCTCCAGAGAGGGGGCGTCCACAACCTCTCTGGGTAACCTGTTCCAGTGTTTCATTATTGACACTGTAAAGAATTTCGTTCTTATGTCGAGTCTAAATCTACCCCCTTCCAATTTCCATCCGTTGTTTCTGGTCCTCCCATCCGATATCATATTAAAAAGTCCTTCCCCTGCAAAGCTTGTATACTGATACTGTTACAAACAAATGCTATCCATGTATAGCCTTCTTCAAAAAACTCTCCATTTCTACATACTGTATATATCTGTAACTGTCTCAATTATAAAATTATAGAAGTTTATTGGCCACAAAGGTTAGAACAGTAAGTAAGCTCCAGAGAGTTAAGGGAAGATGATTAGTGTTTATCTCTGTAATTACAGTCTTGAAATCATGAGGGCAAGCTGGAGGGAAAAGAGTATTAATAAGCCTCAGGGAATTAGTTTTAGGTAAATCATGGGAGGTTATGATTTTGCCTAACATGGATTTCATTATTATAGAGTTGGAAGGGACCTTGAAAACTCATCTAGTCCAATCCCCCTGCAGTGAGCAGGGACATCCTACACTAGATCAGATTGCTAAGAACTTTATCAATGTCCATCACTTCAATGTCTCCAGGAATGGGGCAACCACCACCTCTCTGAGCAACTTGGACCAGCATCTTTCCACCTACATGGAGAAGAATTTCTTTCTAACATCTGATCTAAATCTGCCCTGCTCTAACTTAAACTGTTGCCTCTCATCCTGTAGCTGTGTGCTCTGAAAAATCGTCTCTCCTCAGCTTTCCTGTAGGGAAGAGGGCTTCATGTACTCGTAGGATGCTATGAGGTCTCTCCTGAGCCTTGCTTTCTCCAGGCTGAACAGCCCCAACTCTCTCAGCCTGCCTCCAGCCCCCAATCATCCTAGTGGACCTCCTGTGGACCCTCTCCAACAAGTCCATGTCCTTCTTGTGCTGAGGGTTCCAGAGCTGGACACAGTACACCAGATGGGGTCTAAGACCTAGTCAAGTCCCAACAATTTCAAAGATAGACATGAGAAAACATTGCCTTTATAAAATTTATTTTAACAAAAAGCCTACTAATATTAACTCATAGAAAGATACACAATGGCTACTGAACATTGTGCCTTCATGACAGCACCATTATTTTCTAAATGCATCTTTTATTGTCCTGTTTTATTATTATTCCCGGGAAAAACAGAGAGAAGCAAATCGCTTGTTTTTAATCACTATTTTTAATCTACGTGGTAAAGGATCAGTTGTTAAGCAAGCCCTCACTCTCTAGGGTAAATTAATAGCGGACGGTGGCCTGGAAATGCTACAAAAATACTGGCTTTGCCATCTGGTGGACATCCACAAGAACAGCAAGTAGCCTTCGACCTGAAGAGGCAGGTGGCTTTGTTTCCCCAAGTGCACGATCACCAAAAATAGGGAGCACTAGTGCAAAACATTAGGCGAGGCATTTGATGTCAGTGTAGTAATTAAAGCGGGAATGTAAGCCATGGGAAAGGTGAGAGAAGAAAATTCATAAAATCCTGTTATTTGCAACATATGGGCATCATTAAAAAAAGATTGAAAGGTAACTAAGGATACTATAATGACAATAAATTGCTTTTATCTTGTAATAAAATTTTAGACGTTAGTTTCTCTTGTATCATTCTTTCACTCTGATTTTCAGGCTCTTCTCTGTTGTTTCCAATTCTTCATCTGTCCCTCTTAGAATCTGCCCCTTTTTTCCATTGCCCCATCTGTTCTTTTCTAAATACTTCTACCTCTTCTGCTCTCCTCTCAATCTTATGCTTTGACAGGCTCCTGTATTTTTTAATTTAACTTTGCTTCATACAGATATGTCATAAGCTCCATCTTTCCTGAAGTTTCACCTAGAGCTTTCTGTTCACTCTTCTTAGAACCTCACCTCCTTTCTCCCAGCTACTGGAAAGGAGAGTAATGCATTTGATGCTGTCCTCAGTGAAGAACAATTAAAGCAGATTTCCAGCCCGATTAATTTTGTGCTTGTTCACAAAAGCAAGAAGGGCCACTTCAAAGCCTGAGGAGAGTCTAATGCTATGGATGGAGTGAGGGAGGGAACATCTAACTTTTGGTAGCTATTTATTTAGATTTCAGTGGGGTCTCACTCTAAAATTGATAGCATTTTAGAAAAATGTAAAGAGCGGCAATTAGTGTAGTGATAGGACTCTGTTTATACCTCCTTAATAGTGCTTTAGGAAAGTCAAGTCTCCTAGTTTACCTAGTTAAGATACATAACAGAATCCTTCTAGTTAGGAAGTGAACTTCAAACTGTTAGCTGATCTCTTTTCCAGAGAAAGCTCACAAGTGAATTGGGTGGTTACATTTTATGCCAATTTCTTTGTCAATAATGAGTACCTGTCATGAAACTGCAAGAGTTCCCACAGTCATTTAAACCCCACTTGTTTACTGTGGCTTTGCAAAGACAGTGAAGTCACAGGAATGCATTTTAAAATGTACTCTTAGCTGAACTGAAAGTGGTGCATAAAAGCATAGGAGCAAATCACTGTGATTTGTTTAGTTTCGTTAGTTAATCTGGCCCTGCACAGATTGGGGAAGGACCTTGCAGCAAACGAGCAGAACAGGTTTGGGGTTCAGTTGTGTACGTGTTACAAACATACAAGAGTATTGAGGGATGGCTGTGCATCCTTTACACCACTGGCCTATGTCTCAGGTAAGATCCATTCTTTCCACCATGTCCCCATATTAGATGCCACACAAGGCTACGATTCTCTCACATCTTTTGCAAAACACAGAGCCCAATTCCACCATCAATTTTTTATGCGGTTGAAGTTAATAGCAGGCCAGAGTGACAGGGGAGAAAAACCAAAGGGGTGCACTGCTCTATAGATCCAGGCCGTATCAGGGAAGTGCAGAAAAAGAAAAAGGGATGTTGCAGTCTTCAATCTACAGAAAAGCCCTCAGAGTTGAGGTATTCCCAGCACAGTATCTCAGGATGTACTTGGCCTTATAGTGGTGCTGGAGACAGCACTAAACACACAGTAAAGTGCAATGCTAATCTTTTGTTCATGGTACAATCTTCTGTTCCTGCTCCAGCAGGGGGACTGGACTAGATGATCTCTCACGGTCCCTTCCAGTCCCTGACATCCTGTGGTTCTGTTTTTCTGTACCAGCTCAAGCTTGGTGGTGTACAACAGAGCTGAAACAATAACATGTAAATCCCAGATGGCATTCAGACTGGCTGTGACAAACAATAATTTCCACTTCAATAGCATGCAAGGTGATCACAGGGCACTGCAAACTTTAGATAATCATCACAGTCCAGTTGGGGTGCAGAAGGAACAGGTCCCTTACCACGAAGGAAAGATACTACTGGCATGAGACACGGCAACTCCGTAACAGCATACAACAAGATTAGCCTGGAATTTCGGCCAGAATGCACACTGCAATGAAACTAAGAGAGAGAAAATTTAATACAAACTGAAGCTCAAAATCAGCATTGCATCCCTCCCGACACCATGCCGTGGAACAGAGATGTTAAACAGCAGGCAACTTACCACCATCACAACCACCGCATAATTTCATACCCCAGTGTTACAGCTCCTGATTGAGCTAGATGAGTACTGGCAAAAGTGTTGTTGGAGCAATTGCGGGGGATTCTAGCAGAAAAGCCGAGAGCACTGCCGAGCAGCTAATAAGTGGCTGTTCTTCAGTCATGCTGCACTCAGAATAGCTTTCCAGCAGAGGAGAAGTAAATTCTATTGGCTTCAACACCTGGTTGAGCAACTTAATAAGGACAAAATTGAAAGTTAGAGCTGAAAGATTATTTATTTTATAACTACATCTTCATCACACAGTCTACACCAAAATGGGAGTTATTTCATTTCAAATCAAGCTAGTGCCAGGTTATTCTATAGGCTCATTCAGCACAGACATAAGGAGAAGGTGCTTTGAAAACAATTTCAGACAGCAGCTGCTCCAGAGGAGAACAGCAATCTACAGCCATGGGAAGATTTTTTTGTCTTTTCTCCAGTTCCACAAGGCTTTTCATGAATTGTATTTTTTAGCCGTATTTTTAATGCACTGGGAGAATGGTAGCAGTGCAAATTTTGTTATTTGGTTAACTTCTCCATTTCCAAACAGCATTTTCAAAAGAGATGAGCAAACGATTACTGACAGAAAAATGTCTCTGTTCTGGACACAATAGGCACTAAAACCAACTTATTCCTCTCATTGAAATTACCTTTACTATATCTGAAAACTGCTATTTTTTCACCTTTGTTTTCTTTTTTCTGAAGTTCAGCTGTTCAGATGGCTCAGTCTAAACTTAATTCTTTCAGGCTTTCCTTGGAAGTATGTTTTTATAAAGCCTGGTAATTTTTGTTGTCTTCCTCTGTTTTTTCCCAATAGGACCATACCTTGTTTGACGTATTGGACACAGCATCCCAGCTGGGGCACAGACAGCTCAAAGAAGAGCTGAAGGATTATGAAATGTTTTGTACAAGATAACACTGGCTGTAAATTGCAGTGAGAGATTGTCTTTTTTACAGCAGCATAACATTGTTTACTCCTTTTCAGCCTGTGATCTATATTAACATCCAGGTCTTTCTCTTCTGTGCTGTTACTCAGCTTATTCTTCACCTCCTCATGTTTTTGCAGTTTGTTATTGTTGCCTAAGTGTGGTGACCTGTTTGGCTTTTATTGAATTGCATCCACTCAGCTCCTCATGAAGTTGTTCTACAAATGTATACCCATTGTCACAAATACCTGCCTACAGTAATTGTGAAAAACTGACATGTTTGTTTATTTAAAAATAAGCTGTTCTCTAGAGAAAAGGCTAGCAAATGAAATCTTCCCATGTTTTTTATTGAATCAAATTATTGGGTTTTATCTAGCCTATTTTTCAATAGGAGAACTCTCTCCTGACTCATTTTTAAGACAGAATACAGAAGCAATTGGTTGAAAATAAAGACTAAGGCAACTTAGATTTTGCCATTCTGCTCTCACAGACAGAAGACATGCAGCATTCTCAGTTGTGATATCCATCTTTGTACCTCGTGCCGTGCCAGTCTATAGGTAGATACTGTAGATACTTGTTCATTTGCTGTATGATTTTTCATGTATTTGTTTCAAGAGGGTTTTTTCTCTTTTGTTTCTTTTCTCCCCTCCTTTTTTTTTTTCTTCTCTCAGAAAAGAAAGTAAATATGTAGAAAGAGGAACAAATAGATTTTGTTCATTCACCAAACTTCCCTCAACCAAAACAGAAAATACATATAAGTATAATAAATTAAGACATGGGCATTTTCCACTGGTTCTGGTAAGATATGATTCCTATCAATCATAGTAATGGACAGAATTTGTTTCAATCCCACTTGATACCCAAGCAAGCAAACACTGCTTTTCTGCTTAAACATATTCTTTATAGAAAGCTTTGCTTTTATGCACCAAAACATTTTTCTCTTTTGCAATTTTGATAATTTTTTTCTCCTCTTCAATAATAAAATATACATGCAAACATGACATGAAAATATCCATTGGAACCAATGTCCTATCCCTCCCTTCTCTAAAACCACAATTTTTTGAAAGAATAATCACCAGTTTTGTGTGTGTAGAAAATGATTGAAAGAAAAAAGAATTATATGAGTTAAATGTTCTACTTTCTTCCACTGGTTACTCCAATTTTATAGATACTAGTTTTTATAATTTACAGTGAATATTATGAGGACTCTACAATAATAGTGGCTTTCAGTAGTGATATTTAGCAGGTTCTTTTTCTGTCTGATTCTCCCTCTGTGTCTTTATATTTGGTGCCTAAGTGCCTGCAAGGAAATCATTATTTTCTGTTAGATGTTTAATCACAAACCTTGCAAGGAAATACGCTGTTTTCCAAACAGTGCAGAACTAACTTCATTACTGCATTGACATGCTAGATACAGTTGTCAGCTCTAAAGTCCCATCTTCTTAAAAGTCCCTAGCCTGTATTCCCTTTGGAAAAGATTATTTCCAAATAATACAGTAGCCTGTTTTTCTATTTCCATCTTTCCTCCAGAGCTTTTCTTGCAGAATGTGATAGGTTATGGGGAAGAGGGTAAGTTGCCTCCAGTGAAAAGATTCTTAAGTCTGTTGGCTCTGGTTTCATGGTGGACACATCCTCAGCCTCCTTTGAAGTCAGCACCAATGTGCAAAGAAAATCTGGAGCTCTGTCCAGGGAAGGACAGCAGTTCTGCTTCTCTGCAGAGCTGCTTTGCCTCAGGGAAGTCAGTAAGAGCTGCAGTAGAGAGCACCTCTGTTAAAGCAGCACATTTGGCAATTCTCTAGCAGGTTTCTTTCAATAACCTCAATGTTTCTAGGGTACTAGAGACAGTGCTGAGGAACAGTAATTAGATACTGAGTCACCTGTAGCTTCAGAGATCTCAAGATACCTGGATTGGATGAATCTACATCTGTAACTACGTATTTCAAACATTTCTCAACTCCTACTCGCTGATTGTTAGATGTCACTATATAAGATGCCACCTTAGCGTTCAGTCACACAAGTATCAGAGGGAAGAAGAAAATTTCTTTCCTTACAAGGGAGATTTCTAATGTGGTATATTGATCTTCTGCTTAAAGCTAGTTGCTTTCATCTTGTTAGACTTACTGAAGCTCTAAGTTCAGTTTCCATAGGCTTCTTGATTACAATATCATGATTTGCCACTCCCAAATAAGACTGTTGTATGTTACAACTCTGCATGCACAAGGCTAGTACCTCTGTGTCAATAAACATACATAGAATGTTTAGCACAAAAAAGGTCTTCAGCACTTACTGCAATATGTAATAGATAAATTGTAATTTGCAGCACATCACAGGCCTGGATACCAAGCTAAATATACGGCACAGCACATAGAATCATAGAACTGTAGAATGGTTTGTGTTGGAGGGGACTGCAAAGATTACTGCCTTGTGCAGTAATACCTCCCATTAGACCAGGTTGCTCCAATCCCCTGTCAAGCCTGGTCTTGAACTGTTTCAGGAACAGGATATCCACAACTTCTCTGAGCAGCCAATTCCAGTGTCTCATCATAATTTCTTTCTGATATGTAACCATTTCTTTCTGATATGTAACCTAAATCTTACATTTTTTTGGTTTTAAACCCTCACCCTATTGCTGCACACCTCTGTAGAGTCTTTCTTCATCTTTCATGTAGGCCCCCTTCAGGTACTGCAAGACTACTGTGATAACCAAGAACAGAATTTTGAAAATTTTTTACCCTAAAATGAAGTGTGGGGAGATAGAAACATCATAGGATAATCTGAGCTTTCTATACTTCATTCATAAAGAGTGAAAATTGTAGAAAGCACTGTGCTGCACATGCAGTTTTTTCCCTCATTCCGGTTCTTTATTCCTAGCTTAACAAAAGAACCTTATTTTTCTGTGACCTGTAAATACTGCTATTGAAACAGTTTATCAAAAACAGAGAAACATTTTCCCTGTGTGCAGAATTCACCACGTATTTATCTGTGATGTGAAGTAACAGTTTTGCACCATAAATACATCTGTAAGCTGTAAGACTGCTGTTGGCTTCTGTAGAAGCGTCTGAAGTTTTTTGTAAGCCACGCTCAGATTTCATGTCTGTTATGAACTCAGGATAGCAGCTGGAGCTGGATGAGAAGATCTGTTCAAGAATGAGGAAAATGGAGCTATCTACCTCACTCCAGAGTTACCTTCTGTGATTCTTCTCGCAACATAATTCTGGAACCCTTTCTTTGTCACCCTGTTTCCTTTTCAGTTTGACCCCACAGAACATTTGTTTTTCTCATGGCTTTCCCTTTGGAAACTGAGCAGCAAGAATTAAATAACATCCTTCTGCCTTTGCACAGCTGCAGTTGCCAATGAATTGGCAGGTCATACTGTTCAGACTACCTTGGCACAAATACCCCCTTATAGGCAGTTCACCTCTCATTACTAGTATCCAATAAAAATAATACTTAAAGGTCTCTATTTAGATTAGGTCATAATTATACCAGGCGTATACTCTGATTAAGCCGTTTTATGAGTGCTATCCTGATGATGTTGATCCAGGGTAACAGATTCCTACTTCAGCCTTTGCCACAGCTCCTTCCATTTTGCCACCTCCGCTTCGCTCTTTCAATTATTTATCTCAGCATTCACTTTGGTAAAATTATTCTAGTTTAAAACAAACAAAAAAATTATCTGAAGTATAAAAAGAAACATACTATTTAATATTACTGCCTCATTATTCAGTTGGGAAAATGAGATACCTAGAGATTAAGTGACTTGCCAGAGGAAAAGGAGGAAGGATGCAGGAAGAAAATTTAGTTCCTCTGAGTCACAGTTCAGCATCTTAAATAGAAACCTTCTTTGTTCTGACTGCACCTTACCTCTGAGCATTGCCCAATCTCTTTTTTCTCAAACTTTCCTCTTCTAGACTGTATCTGTTCTAATTTCAAAGGTGACTTGTCACACAGGATGGGAGATGAAGGGGTTGTTCTAGCTTTTTCATCTCTGGAGTTTTTCTCTGCTCCCACTGCTACAAGCTACACTGAAAATGCTGTCCTGGAATCACAGCTTTCCCTTCACTGTCTATGATTTTTTTTTTTGCTGCATCATATTTGCTCAGTCTAGTGTTTGTTTGCTAGCTCCTGCCTGGCAAGCTTCATCTGCCTGCTTTGTGCATAAATGTCAGGGATAATTCTGAAGGCTCAGCATGACTACCAGTTGGCCAGCTGCCATGTTGGTCTTTAGGATTTAACTCCCCAGCCACAAAATGGCATGTATTTATTTATTTGTATTTTAAAACTTCCTGAGCCTATTGTCTCTACATTTACAAACACAAAGTTTTAGCCAAATCCAAATATTCACTCTCTGAATTAATGTCCTCTAATGAAAGCCCTTCTTAATTAACCTCCTCTACATCCTCCTACATTTTAAAATTCCTTCATGTTCTTCCTCAAAGTCTGGAGAAAAGATGTGCGTTGCAATGTGACCAACAGGTGAAAAAGCTTAGAAGATGTCAGTCAGGAAGTGTATTCCAGGCTCAAGTACCCACATCTCCCACTTTCAGTTAGATTAGTACAAACTGCATTTTTTCTGTCTCATTTGTCTGAAGCAGTGAGTTCTCTCTTGTGTTTTTAATAAATGCAGCTATCTACTATAAAATAAGCACACAGTTAACAATCTAATTAAAAAAAACAAAAAACAAAAAAACACGCAAAGTATGCTCAGAACCTGAAGTTTAGTTGCTTTCTAAAAAAACACATGAACTTACATGTTTCATGCACAGAAGGGGTGTCACAGTTTAACCCTGGTAGGCAGCTCAGACCCCACTGCTGCTCAGTTCCTTCCACAGCACCCTCCAGCCAGCAGGTTTAGAGGTAGGATCAGAAGGGTAGAATTAGGAAAACTTGTGCATTGAGATAAAGATAAGTTCGTAATAATAAAAGAAAGCAGTGAGGGAGAAGTAAAAACAACAGAGGAGGGGGACAAAAAGAAAACATGCAAAAAAACCACAAGTGATGCAAAAGGGAACTGCTTCTCGCTATAAAACCAACTATCCAGTCTCTGTGCCATGGCAGACTATACCAACTTCCACCCCTCCAGTTTTATTGCTGAGCATGACATTTTATAGTATGGGATATCCTTGTAGTCAGTTGGAGTAAGCTGTCTCAGCTGTGTCCCCTCACACTTCTTGGGCACCTCCACTTAGTCACTGGTTGGGTGGTGTGAGAAGCAGAAAAGTCCTTGACACTGTTCAAGCACCTCTTAGCAATAATAAAAATATGGCATTCATGAGATTGAGCCTGGGCAGTGCCAGAGGATTTTATTTAAGCTGCAATATTCCTTTTTGTCAGACTGCATTTAGGTGAGCTGTATTAATATCATGCTTTTCACTCCTCTCTCTTCTGCTTGTTGGCAGTGTGTCTCCCTGTTCTTTGAAATCAATTAGCAAGTGTACAGCACAACAAAACCAGCAACATGACTTTCCAAAGGATCTTCACTGTCTCTGCTGATTCCCTTTCACTACCGATACATCATGCTCTGCTTCTGGGTGAGTTATTCGTCCATTTTATGCTGTTCTAGCATGAAATTACAAAGCCCCATGCTGCAAATTAGATTTCTGAAGGGATATCGGGTGTACCAAGAAAGGCAATTCCAAGTGGCCTCAAAAAAAACTGCCCTTTTAAAATGTCTCTTGAATGGCAGCATCCACTAATATTGTATGGAAAATGGGGAGAAGTGACAAGAAAGATTGTAGTATGTTTAGCTTGTAAAGTTTGATCTTGTTTGCCTCATTTTCCCTTTAAAACACACTTCACTTCGCAAAGATGCAAAAAGGGAAGAGAGAAAGAGATTCAGAAACAATTAATTTCTATGGATAAGAAGTTATGTCCCAACTTAATTTAACCAAACCAAGATCTGTTCCTCACAGTTAACTTTCAAGAAAGCAGCACTCCACCAGCTGCACAATTCCCAAGGGAAACCAAAGAGGGTGATAATCACTGCAATACCCCGCTGATGACTCCTCACATGGCTTCAGGCTGCTTGCCTCTTCTTGAAGACTCTATATCACTTTCAGAAATGCAGCCTCCCTGTCTGTGTTCCTGACAGATTCAGGAGAGAAAGACAAACTCCTGAAGACAACAGTGTGGGAACATCACAATTTGTGGAGAATAAAAAGGCTCAGACTTCAGGACCAAAAAAGGGTCATAACATTGGAAAAGAAGTATCTAAATTCAGCATCAATGGAAGTCCAGAATTCTCATTTTCTATTTGAAAGGAAGTTGGAAAACCTGAGATTTACACCAGACTCAAACTGGACCTGCTGTATTTATGAAGAGAGCACTCAGAAGGTTTTAAGGGAGGGGAAAATAAAATGTACCAAAAAAAAAAAAAAAGCAACGAAACCCATGTTGAATAACTTGGAAATGCTCTATAAGAGAAGAAATCATGTATTTTAAATTCATTCCTTATGCAATAAAATGACTGCTTATGTCAAAAGGAAAAGAAGATTTGGCTTCAAGTTAATTTCATGCTCTCCTTGCTTTGGGCTGATAAACATGAGATTAACTTTGTGCTAGAGAACATTGTAGATATGGTTGATTTCTGATGATTATGTTAAAAAAAAAGTATTTATTACATTCAGACAATACAGCAGTGCATTTCTCTTAAGATAATTATCTTATAATACTTCAAACTTTTCATGCACAAAAGCAGAATGTGGTGAGAAGCCTTTTCTTTCTCTCCTCTCCCCAGACCCCTGTCCCACCTACTGCCCTTCTCAATGCTTCGCCTCTTCCATTCAGAGAACAGCAGGAGGGAGAATCAAACAGAAAATCATGTTGTTCTGCTTTCCTTTTTATCATATTCAACACTTGACCCGAGCAATCAGGAAGCAATTAAAAGCTTCTGTTTCAACTCCCTATCCTGTTCAAATTCTCACTCTCGTTTTGTTTGTCTGAAGCTGCTCTTTTAAAAGCCTGCCAGTGTGAGTGTGTGTGTGTGTGTGCTTACAGACATGTGCCCTTGTTCTTTCAGTCAAGTGATACTACAAAATGTCTTTTCATTTCTAACAGGGTTCAGTCATCTTTGTAATAAACACGTCCTCTAACAAAATTCTCAACCTTAATGCTTTTCAAAACGTCTCTAATGATTTCTAATTTACTGACATTTTCCCTGAGCCCCTCGTCAATTTAACTACTCAAATTGCTAACACTGTTAATAATTCCTCTGTCTCCAGCAGACCCGCTGCAGACCTTGAAATCCCTCTGCAAGACAAGAACACATCTGGTTGCACATCCATACCATGCTGGATCAGAGTATTTATTAGCCTGGCAGCAGAGTCTCATCACCAGGCAGTATGATGATTAACGGCTTCATTTTCACCATTGCTATCCAGAAGGGCCTCTCATGGGGCCATTTCCTCCCCTCACTTCTATCTTATAGTGGTATAATTCCACTTATTTCAGCACTTGGAGAACAGCATGTGCACAAGGGTCTGTATTTCTAAGGGTTTGTGGGGAAGATTTTGAGAAACATTTGGAGCTGCATGACAAATTGCCTTCCAATGCCTTTGAAAAAGTCCAGATGTCTGTACTTTGGGGAAGATTTGAAGGGGAAGCAAATGTAGGCTGACCTGTCTTCAGACAAAGGCCCAAATTTTCAAAATGGCCCGATGGGGCCTTTGGGCTGAAGATACTGAAACAAGCTAAGATTGACCTTCCTGCACATCAGCTGAACTGTGTTAATTATTCTTACCCTGTGGTGCATAAAAAGCCTTTGGAAACAGCTCATCCGTCAGAGGCAGTAGAGGCCCTGGAGTGTTTTCCATTCCTTCTTTCTAGACAAAGTTTCCATGCAGAAGAAAGTTGTCGAGTGTCTCACCTCAAAGTTTTCTGGTCAGAAGTGCTCATGTCTGTGGTGGCACACATAGAGATAAGAAGTGCTGGTTCCTGCAGAGTATGAAACTGTCATGCAGACATGCAGAGAAAGGACATGAACTGTTTCTGCTGATGAAGCCACAGCCAACCAAAATAACCAAGCATACTCAGACAAGGAGCATAAGGTCTGCAGCAGATAGCCAGCAGACCTTCTGCAAAATAGCTTCCCTTCAGAAGTGTGACCCAGTAATTAGAGGATGAAGAACTCAGTAAAGATTTCTTGAGTCTATGTCTTAACCACAAGCTTCCTGTTAACTGAGTTACTTAAACCTTCTGGTCTTGGTTTCCTTGTTTGTGAATTTGCAGCTGAGATACTCATCCTGGGGTGATGTAGTTAGCTTTTTGTTACAAAATGCTTTGTGATTCTGCAAGGGATGCTACTGCTATAGGCAAGGACTGGTTTTTTTATTGTGTAGTGGATGTGAGTTTTCCAGTCTGTCTTGAAAGCTGTGTATTCTGTAAAACTGGGGTAGTAAAAATTACTGAGAAGCTGACTTCTCTGAGCATCAAAAACTCATCATTTTGTGATCACTGAGCCCAAGATGGCCTCCAACCTCCACATCTCCCCCAAGTCCTTTTGTTTTTGCAAACAACAGGTCCAATTGGACGCCCTATTGCTCAAGTTACTGCATGAACACAAGAAGCATGAATTTCTGCTGGTGAAAGTCAAAAAGGCAGGGAACGGAAGGATAGAACAAATAAGGTTTTGTCTCCAGTGGGTGTAAAATGGCAAAGCATCTCACTTCTTCGAGAAACAGGAGTTGTCTGGTGTTCAGAAATCACACCATGATGCATTTAGGTGATTGAGTTGAGCCAAATGTCCTTGTGCCTCAGCCTATAGATGCATAAAAACTCTTTAAGAAAGGCTGGAGGAACTTGATTTTTTAGGCTTAGGAAGAAAAGGCAGCTATCTGCATAAACTTAGGGGCTGGGGTAACAGAAGAAATAATCCCAATCTCATACTCCGGGGTAACCCCCATGTTGTGGGGTGGCAAAAGAAGATGGGGACATTAGGCTACTAACTCCCAGTCACTTGAGGTTTATCTGAAAGAAGGCTGCACCTGTCTTCTTTTTTCTGACAGACAGTTCTTGCAGACACAGCTAAAGTACTCATTAATCTTCCTCCATTTGATTTCTGTATTTCTGAAGAATTTTAAATCGACAAGTGGGGCCTTTTGAGCAGTTCACTTTCCCTGGTAGGGAATTTTCTCAATTCCTTTTTACCTCGGAGACCGTGTGCACTCGAGCTATTTGCAGTGTCTACTTTACAGTACATTCAGCCCAAACGAATTGGCATTTCAAGCTTCACAGCTCCTTGCCCATACCCTGACTCAGGAGCCCACGCCTTAAAAAATTCCTCCTTATCCTGCAAACACAAATTGCTTATGTCTTTTTTACACTGTCTCTGGCCTAGCTTAGTTTCTTGCCTTCATTCTTTTCATACCTCTTAAAATAACTTTGTTTTTTTTCTGTCTGTAAAATAAGACCAGTAAGAATGACTTTGAAAGTGGACTCTGCCTTGACATTAGCAATCAGCCCTTGTCACAATTAAGCATCCTGAACTACAAACATACTGCTGCCTGCACATGCCAGATGTACAAGTAATAAATACAGTAAAAGATTCTGTAGGATCTGACTCCCTTAGAGATCACTTTGATGATATGAAACATCGTTGTGTAAACTTCAATGGAAAGGAAGAGTGCACTAGCTCTCTTGCATATGACAGAAGTGACAATGGGACATGCAGTTTAACAAGCCCAGTCTACACAGGAAACTAAAGTAATTCTAAATTAACATAACTAATTAGCAGCCTTAGATAACATAATTGCTATGCAGAACTTCCCAGTTTTAGTTAGCATTCTACATTAACTACTATGTAATTATTAAGGCACCACACTCAGAACCAGCAACTTAATTATCTTCAGTATTGCTCCAGTCTTGAGCTTGAATGCTGATGATTAATAAACCACAATTATTTACTTTGTAATTGTGGCATTTTAATTAAACTGAAAATGCACTTCGTTTGCTTTTTTGCCACAGTGTTAATTTTTTAAATTAAGGTCACATCTTTTGTCAAGCTTTTTTTAAAAATCTCTAATTGCAAGTTAGACAAGCTGCTCTCTTGTCATCTTAATAAAACATTGTGTCTGTTGGTGACAAATGGGTCTTAGGGTATCAAAACAGCATCATTGCTCTGGTGTTATGTGATCCTAGTACTAATAACAATACCTCGATATGTTATTTCCATGATTCCTAAGTAACTTCAGTGTATGTGAGTACCATTTATTTTTCTTTTAGAATTCATCTCTTCAAGGGTCAGTTTGTTATTACTTATGTTGCAAAAATACCTTGTGGGTTCATTGAGACCAAGGAATTTACAGACCAACCAGACCAACTGTGAAAAGGAAAGTGTTGAGTTATGAAAGTAAAATTATCTGTCCATTGTCACCTCGTATGTCACTGTCAGAGCCATGAACAGAGTCAAGGCCTCCCATCTCTTATTTCTGTGTTCTGCCTTCTAGGTTATGTTGCTTCTCATGTTTGCAAGTTTAGAAATGTCCAATGCATGGGGACAAAGGCGTAGTCCTTATTTTCCTAACAGGGTTCCTGGCCTGAGTAATAATTAAAGATTTTTTAATTCTTTTTTGTAACACCTCTGATTTCAAAGTATTTCTTTCTGATTTACACTAGTATGGCTTTCCTTAGAATGCCTAAGCACAGTAAAATTTGCTTATACAGAGGAAGAAGAATTTCCCTGGTATTATACAGAGAAATCTACTATGAATTTACAGGAAGATCTGTTCCAGTTTTTGCCCTCTAAGCCCTCAGTGCTAGCCATTAGAAATTTGATAGGTAAACTTCCATTTATTTATTTATTTTTAGCCAGAATATAACTTAACTCAAAATGTCAATGTGTTTGCCTTGAGGCAGAACAGGAAGGAGAATTGCCTAGTCCATTTCAGGGATTAGTCTTATTTATGCTTGCTTTATTACTGTATCTTCCAAGTTACAGGACTAGAAGCCCAGAGGTAAAATGGCTGAACACTGGATCAAACCCCAGATTTTTAGGAGCACAGTGAGAGGATTTGCCAGGAGGTCTGACTGAAAAATCATGATAGGCAGAAAGTGAAGAGCAGAAAAGATCCAGAAGGGGAAAAAATAACCTCCCAGAGAGGAAAAAACCAGCTTAGGAAAGAAACAGGTTATGAAATGGAGAATGGTTTGGTCTGGGTTACTTAAAACAGAAACAAGGAATTAATTGACTTAGGAAGCTGAATTGGGACCGTGTAGGAAACAAACATGGAAGCTATGAAGGTTGAAGTGCTGTAATTGCAGTGCCCCTTAAATGTGATCTAATCTCTGGCCTGGGCAAATCCTAGACCTGTGTGACTGCTCAGCCCAGCACTCCAGGGATCTGACAGACTGCCAGGAATGGGGAAACCAATTGCCTGTCTATAGAGATAGCACAGGTATCTCTGGAGCTCTACATTAAACACTTGAACTTGAATAGTTCAAGAAGCTTTCAGTCCGTAGGGAAGAAAATTCTATGTCCACTATGGAGATTTATAAACATGCAACCATCATTTCCAGCTTTTACAGAAGTTTGTAAGGTTAAACTCCCCCTCCCCGAATCTTTTCCCCATATGAGATGGTCAGTAACGTAGAAAAAAAAATAAAACAAACCACAAACACTGACGCAAGAGGAAGGAGATCAACAGGTAATGGGAAAGAGAAGAGCCTTTTATGAGAAAAGTCACACAAGTCTTTCCATCCACTTTCAAATTCCTCTTTTGCATTGGAAAATCCTCCTTTTACAGATGTAATTAGAGATAATTGTAGAGCTGGTTGCTTTTGTCATTTCATTCTTCTGCTGTGACTTCTGCCAAGCTGCTACCGACTTAAACAAACAAAAGGAAAGGCACAAAGACCCTTGTTCTAGGAATCACTTGCCTGTTGTTTTTGTTGCAGATCTCTTAATCTCTGGGGATTAGTCTTTATTACTTAAGCATTCTATCTGAATTTGAAGACATTGTAATACTGAGAGGACAGGGGAGTTTTAGGCATTAAGACAAGCACTTTCATTGTGTCTTGAAGCAGACATATAAAGTTAGGGATGGCAGCTTGATTCCTGAAGCTACTGCAAGCTTTGGAATGACAGTACTTGCCAATTTAGTGAGGAAATAACAGAGTTGATTTACGCCAGCTAAAGACTGAGTTAAATTTCCAGTGCTGCAAAGCCATCAGAAAAGTATCTTATATGATGGCCTCATTAGCTTGGAAAGCTATCTGTTCAATTCTACAGCTTAGGTAAAACAGAAGGATGCCACAGCTTTTCTCAGTCAGAGTTATGATCAATATTCTCATCTGTATTTGGTGAGAAGAGTGTGACTCTTCCAGAGGTAATCCCTGCCAGAGTAATCCCTACTTCTATTGCTTCAAGATCACTCAGATGCATTACTTTACCTTAATGCCTCTGGGAAACTCAAGCTGAGGAACAATTTTCAAAACAGCATCATGACAAAAATTATTATTACACCAATATTTCTTGGTCTGTAGCACCTACCACTAGGTTACTAAATGGAATTCAAAATACTAGGATCAACCTGCAAATCCTTAGATTTATGGGATATGGTTACCAGAGGGATTGCCTCTTGATGCCTTTACAACTGTCCTGACTGGGATTTCTAGGGACACTTCAGTGGGAATTCTCTGACTATAAATTAGAGGTCACAGAGAGAAAGCTTTTCACAGGGATGGCATAAGGGCTGGAGATACTTGAATAAAATCTGTATTTTGTAAAATAGAAAGCAATTGGCTAGTGCAATTTTATTGCATATTACATATAACTGTAGTTCATAGCATAGAAACAAATGTGCCCTCTATCTCCTCTGCGCAGGGGTTTTTATGAACTTATATGCAGTAAATTACTGCCATGTACTCTGGGGCAAGAAGCAGAGTAATATTCCTCTGGTGAAAAGCATTGTCACCTGGGAAATTCCCATTTAGTTTTAGTGCTGTAGATCAGACATATTACAAGGAATAGCCACAGCAAAAGCCCTTACAAGAAATCCAAGCTAATTAACTACTACTGTATAAAATAATAATATTTTCATAATGTAGACAGAGTTACAGAATTATGATCTCCATGCAGAGAACTAGATAAATATTGAATGCTTTGCATAATTGTTCAATATTTTTCTGTTACTTTAACTTAAAGAGCTTTTTATTATATCTAGTTGCACCTTCACATGTTTTCTTTTATACAATGCTTGGGATTTAATGTAGTTCTTGTTTTTAAAAGCTGAAAAAAATAATTGAAAACAAAAGTAAATGAGCATCAATGAGCATATTCACCTTCCAATTCACAGAGTTTCTTCAGAAGGAGCAGCAGCAGCATTGTGAAGGACTCAAGATCCATATTTCATTAAGCAAGTAAATACAAAGACAGTCATACTAAAAATGCATGGAATAGCAAGTCACATCTCATTTGAGTATAAACATTATTAGGTTTTGATGTAGCCCATAATCAATCAAAGAAGTTTACATAATTTCACTTATTTTATGCCCAGTTGTTTTTGTCACAGTTCCTATCTTTCTCAATACTCTTTCTGGTGAATTCACCGGGAAAATACAGAAGAAAAAAAGCAGCTCCCCACTCCTCCACTGTTACAGCACTTCTGTTTCTCTGATTTAATTCAATTTATGTTTATATTAGTTAGACCTTTCTTAGTTTTCACTGATTTATGCTTCCTATTGTTTTGGCCACACAGCAACCCTCTTTGTATCTTTCTTCTCCAGTTAACCATAGCAAACAGGGTGTGTTGAAAGTCAGGAGTTGAGTACTCCTGGGCCAGGTTCCCACTGTCAAAGTTAGTACAAACCTAAAAGGAGCGTAAACCAGCATTCAAAGGCTATTGGATACCAGTTCAGGTGGAGATTGGGCCCCTATTTGGCAATGCAGCTATTGGGTAGCATATGAAGTAATGGAGGAGTGATGGAGTCTGTCTGATTTTAGTTACTTTAATAAATAATTCCTCCGGGCTCTTTACAGCTAAATGCCAATTTTTTCATTTTCTTATGTACAGCAGTTTGATTTCATTGCTGTTTCTTGGTTCCACATGATGGCCCCCTATTTGTTTCCTAGGCTAGAAGCTGAGTAGCAAATGGGGCTGGGAATGTTAAGAGGAGGACAGGATGGGCTCATGCTTAAGGTAATCACCGATACCATGGAAAACTGCATTCTTTCCCTACCTCTGGCACAGTCCTTAGATAACATGCTGCAAGATAAGAAGTCACATATTTGACATGGGTTCATTAATTGCTCCCTCCTCCTTAAGCATCACATCAGATGTGCTAAGAATTTGCAGCTAAAATTAGCATCCATGAGAACTATTTAATTCATAATGCCCAACACAAAGTGAATAAACAATTTGCATCTAAATCACTCTGCCTCAATTTCCATCTGGAAAATGTGAATAAAACCCTCTAATCTAACAAGAATGTTCTGGGGGAAAAAGTGTGAAGTTCTGGCATACTATAGTGATGACTGTCATGGGTAAACCTAGAGGGAAATGAATAACTGTCTTTTTATAAGGATTTGATTAATACTCAAAAAATAAGTAGGATCTGTTAAGTGGTCAGCAATGATAATGAAATTATCACTGAACTAATGAAAAATCATTATTCTTTGCTAGCTAAAATTAAACACTCTTGCACTAAAAGAGATACAGACAACTGAAAAACAAAATCCTTTTTCACTACAATCAGCTTAACCTTGGGAACTTCCCAAATTTAAAGCTGTCTGACTTTGTAACATCAGTGATGAAGTAGGTGTTATTCACATGAAAAACTGCAAACACACTGCTGGATATAATTCCAAAACATTTCTTTGTTTGTTTTTTAAAGAAGGAATCAGCTTCTACAGAGTATGTAAAAAAACTCCATATATCATCTCCAAAACTGCAGCATGCAAACTGAGTGAATTTTCTGATACCTTACAAGTAAATCCATTAAGTAGATTAAGTTAAATTAATTAAAACCAACATTCTACCAGAAATCTGTCATCTGTGACACTTTGGGATTGGACTTAATGACCTTCCTGACAAATAATGCAGACATGTAAAACTTTTCAGATATAAAAATACTACCAGAATCCCCTCTTTGAAGCCATTAAATGGAGGTTAGCAATTGTTATGATTATTTAGGTTAGGAATAAGCTTGAGCCAAGTTAGCGTGTGTCAGCATTTGTGGTGATCAAGCAAAGGGAAATGAAGAAAGGGTCTGAATGTCTTAGTCTGATCTGGGAAAAGCCACTCTGAAACTGTTATATCTGGCGTGAAGACTTGTGAGAGTAATGAACTGGCAGTTTAGATGATGATTAAGCTGAATAGTGTCTTCCAGGAGGACACAGAAAGCTCTGTCACCAGGGAAGAAAAACAAAATTACAGCCTTAGAGACTGACAGCTCCTTATAGCAATATCCTTGTATTCTCTTTTCTGCATCCCTAAAAGACTTGGGAGCAATGCAGGCTTCTTCAGAGCACTCTGAGGGAGGAAAAACCTTGGAGAAGCACTATGTCTGAAGTGAATGTCCCAAAACTGATATCTAATTGGTGCCCTGGTATTAAAATTGCTTTAAGAAAGCACTCCAACAACTTAATTCAAAGCTTGCATTTAAACTTGTGGTTGCATTTGTGTCTATGAGGATACTGAGCACTTCCTCAACCTCAAAATTTTTGTCAAACTTTGGTCCTTTCAGGTTGTTGCTCCTTAAGGTGCCTTTAAACAAAAGCACAGTTAAGTTGACATTGTTTCTAGAAAGAACAGGAGGCTTCAGTTTGCTTTATGTATTCCCTGCTTTTCCTGCACTTTTTCCATATTGCATCTGTCATCTGTAAAACTTTGCAAAAACTCTGCTCATTCTGTCTCAGCTCCTGTGGCTGAGTTGCTATGTTGAGCAAAGAGATGGACTGTCCCCCAGACTCTGATGTGGCAGGGAGACACCAGCCTATTGCTGCATCTCAGAGGCTGTAGATAAAGTCCTTTGTTCACATGTCAGTGGTCCCAAATAACACTTTTCATTATCTGGGGTTTTGGACAGGGTTTTTTGCATCATGTGAAATTCTATATGGGTTTTCTACTAACAGCTGCAGGAGAGAAGTAGGGCTGTTCTTCCACTTCATCACTGACATTTTGCCACAGATTTGCCCAAAAGCAACAGTGTGATACTAGAGCTTCACTGACAGGTACTTGGCAGCAGCTACATTGAAGATAATTACAATATTGGAAGGGACCTTAAAGATCATCTAGTTCCAACCCCCCTGCCACGGGCAGAGACACCTCCCACTAGACAGGTTGCTCAGTACCTCATCCAGCCTGGCCTTAAACAATTCCAGGGAGGGGGCATCCACAACCTCTCTGGACAACCTATTCCAGTGTCTCAACACCCTCACAGTAAAGAAGTTCTTTCTTCTATCCAGCCTAAATCTCCCCTCTTCCAATTTGCACCCACTACTCCTAGTCCTGCCATCCCACTTTGGTGCCAGTTTACAAACTAGACCTGAAAATACCATCTTTTCATGCAGTAAAAACAGTGGCCTCAGTGCTTGTCTCGTTTCTCCCATTGAAAATCAGTGTAAATACAGAGCTGGAACTCAGAATATGTTACTAATGAAGTGAGACAGATGTTTTTACAGACAAGTTCTAATCCACAAGGTAAATCAAAATTCCTGTAAATGGGCAGTGTCTGCATTTATAGAGATGTAAGGTTTAATTCCTCAATTTGTATACAAACACCGAATCAATGGGATTTCTGTGTATGCAAAACTCACTCAAATCAATTATCTCTATCAGGTGTTAGATTAGACTCTGTCTGCAAGACAAATTACATACATGATGACTGGAAACAAAACTAAACAAAGGCTGCTGTGAAAGGTATCTTGAAAGCTAAGATACCGCGTTACTGAAGAATAAGTTTACATAAAAAAGAAAAAACTATTAAAAGAATTGTCATTAAACACTGTATTGATAACAATAACTTCTCCCTTTACTTTACTGGCACCCATTCACTTCTACTTGCATTGCTATTCTACCTCTGTTTCTAAATAATGTTGAAGCGTAAGGCTCCCATATTCACATTTATAAAAGACTTTCTGTGACCAACTGAGGATGAAGGAAAGTTGACTATTGATAAGCAACTGAAGGCAATTGACTCATTACCTACTCCAGTTTGACTTAAGTCTTTTTAAGTAGTCCATCCTTACTGAACTTGAACTCCCACAAAGCAACACCACCACCTACAGCTCAAACATCAAACTCTCCACTGCATGCCAATTGCACCTCTGACTTGAGCTAAAAGCCATGCCAGACCTAAGATTAACAGATTACTTCTTTGGAAAATATAGTCAAAACGAGAAGTTGTTTGTGGAAAAAAAAAAAAAGAAAAAAAAGAAATTAAAACACCTTGGCATAATTTTTTTTAAAAAAAGATTCTTCTCTATGTTTTTATCCTGCACTCTGACATCTGCAATACCGTGAAATGCCTCTGTGCATTGTAAACAAGATGTTTTAGTTCCAAAGCAATCCAGGTTCCTCAGAAATTGATGCTTCTATATTTCTATGGAAAATCATGTCTTTGTCAGCAATGAGGTGCATGTTGTGGAGAGAGTCTTCTGTTTCTACTACTGGAAAAAGATGCCATACCGTAAAAGTAGTTCTACTGCAATAATTTCCCAGTGATTATTTCTTATTCTTGTTCTTTGTCCTATGCTGCCAACCACTGTGTGTCTTTGGCAGGCTGAAATGGATACATCCCTTTGAGTTTCGTGAAGGTGGATACCAGGCTTCATTGCTCAGCTGAGGGAACTATGGTCTCCACTGTGACAGTGATAGAGAAAGCTAAAATCTTGTTACTTGCAGATAATAGTAGTTGAAGGGAAGTGAGAGAGTCCGCAGATACTATTCTGCCCTATGACCTTTACCCATCCCTCCCCGAAAAAGTAAAGACAATTTGACTCCTTGACTGTCCTCCATTAGTGTTTTCTTGTACCAGTGTGGTCTGGCTGTTGCAGACAATTACAAAAGCTCTAATATGAAAAGGCCAGAGATTACCTGAGTGTATTCCCTGTAACCCCAGCTGTGCCTGTTTATGCACCATGTTTTCTATTGTCACCAGATGTACAGTTATGGAGAATAATGCATATAAATGGTCCTTAAGATGCAGTCCTGAGCCATTCACATAGCTGTTTATAGGTTTCAGCACCAAGATATTGGTTATAGCTTTGGCATTAGTCCAGTCAAGAAATCTCTGTTAAATCTTTTGCAGAGTGTTTTTACATGATTAACCAATTCATGGTCAAAGGAGGCTTACAAGTGCGGTTTAAGTATTTCAGTTAACTTAAGGTAATAGCCACTAGAATTTTTAAAAATCAAGAAAATAAATGAGTGTCAATTTACTGGTAGCGTTGCCTAAATTGAAAGCTAAAAGTTTACTGGACAGGAGATTTATTGTTTTTAGTGAAAAAGGACAGGAAGCTTAATAAGATTTCACTTCAAATAATATGGTCCATGAGGTTGGTGATAATAGTTTACACCAGCTGAAGATCCGAGCTTGTCTTCTTATACTTCCAGACCCCTACAGTATTTATGCCATTCTATATATTACACTAATACTTAAAGGAGTTAGGAGTGATAATAGAAAATGAATGCTGCCAGTGCTGAAGAGTGATTGACAGTGAGATATGATGAGATGCAGCCATAGGGATCTGTTGTGCAAACACCAAAGCAATCAACAGGGAAAACCCAGAAGAATTGTCAGGATGCTGTTCTCTGAGGAGACACAGATGCAGGAAAAGAGAGCTTTTTTGCCTGTTTTAGCCCTACCTGCAACTCCACTGTACCCAACCCTCCAAGCTAGGGAAACCCACACAGATTCATAGAATGGCTTGGGTTGGAAGGGACCTTAAAATCATCTCTGCGATGGGCAGAGTCACCTCCCTCTAGATCACGTTTCTCAATGCCTCATCCAGCCTGGCCTTAAACACTTCCAGGGAGCGGGCGGATCTGTTCGCATGCGTACAGACATCACTTCTGTCAGGAAAAGGCATTTCGCGGCAGGTCCCAAAAGCAATCTCAGATCGAGACCCCCTATCCCAGCTAAGCTTAGAACTTTTAACTTTGGCACGTTGACCACTAGAGGGTAGTAACATACATTTGCACTAGGTGCTTTTTGAATTGGAGAACGGAGTAAAATGCCAAAGATAAAAAGAAAATCTGGTGTACAGAGCGGAAGTGCCAGTCCTCAGTAATGTAAGTACACGTGTCACTCTATTGACAGCCATTCACTGCTGTGAATCTGTGAGATCAAAAATTACCGACCAGCTAGAAGAACCATCTATGAAACTCCATGATTGAAGTTAGCCATTTGTTTTCAAGGCCTTGCCTTAGACAACAGCAAACACAAAGGTAACACACCACATTATTTTCCACAGTGGTATGGCTAGCTGGGAATAGCTTCGATGCATTGTACCATTACTAATACTGTCAGAGATACCAGCAAGATTTCTGCATGGCAGGGCAAGAAGTTTTTGACTTGCAGTTATACACATCTTCACAGGTGGGGTAGAAATTGTTTTAAGTGATCTTGGTACTCAAACCTCTGACTCAGGTACACACAGAACTAAGTTACTATCAAAAAGCTAACCAAAATTTGGACACATATAGAAAGGTACATTTTGCAAAAGGATTTCTCAAACAGTGGGATTCAGCATGGTTCGCCCAGAAACCTAAATCTTTTCCTGTGTTTAAATATTTTATTCTCATCTATCTTAAATCTTCTGCCCCTGTTCCTGCTTGTGTGACCTGGAGCTCTATCCAGAGCACCTATGAGTAATGATCTTCAACTGTTGTTTGTGATAGTACATTTTTTTTCTATAGTTGGAACAGAATGCTATCTTGACCCTTTTGGTTTTCAGCTCCTCATGATTCTCAATTTTATAAATTGTTTCTACTTGTCTCCTTTGAGGCAGTCAGCTTTATTTTACATCATAAATAATCAGATGGACTTCATGACACATACTAAGACACTAAGCACTACCAGAAAGTGTTTTTTCATTTTTTTTCCTTTCTTTACATTTTTTTTTTCTTTTTGATTTTTAGAGTCCCAAGATTCCATGGCTTTTGGCAAGAAGCAGAGAAAGCAACTCTGCTTTCTGTAACTGCTGAATTGAAACTCCAAATTTGTTTTCAACCCTGTTTCTGTTCTAGACTCTCAAATGATCATAGAGTCACAGAATGTCATGGACTGGAAGGGACCTCAAGAGATCATGTAGTCCATCTAGTCCAGTGGTGCTGGTTAAATTAGTTTATCACTCTGTACCACATGCCTGTCTTGGTGAACAGAGTAATCACTGGAAGAGGGACTGTCAAATACTTACATCTGACCATAAGCTAGAGGTCTTCTCAGCTTTAGACCTGAACCTTGAGTTGCAATATAAAATCTAAACACCCACAAATCTTGACATGAACAACACACATGCAGTGAGAGTTCCTCTTTGAAAAATACATTCTTTTTTGTAAAAATGTCCACCAGAAAGGTACCAGTGTTAAAACCAGCTCTTTACCACCAGTGATGTTTGTTTATTTGGTACATGTTTTAGAAGTCTTTTTATACTGTCAGTCAGGACTTGGCCACTGGACTTTTAAGAGACATATGACACTATTCCTGTTAGGTTCATTGTAGGTATTTTGCCTTCTCCTATCATTCAAGTTCAGGCCTGTTTCACTGGTACTTTTTCCACATGAGCTGTTTGTTCTTCATTTTAGGTATGTTTTGTTTTTCTTAACAGAAGTGGGATACATGGAAAACCCAATGAAATACTACTTCTATGGCCTGTCTCAACCTGTGCTTGCAAGTTCTGGGACTGCTAGTGTCAGTCTCTTTGATTTATGTGCTGGGGTGAAGTTGTTCTGACCTGCAATAACAAAGTACATCATTGTTGGCTTGCATGTTATAAAAATGATGCACAATACTCACATCTAAAAGTCAGAATAAACCTTTTACGCAGCTCTTTGTCAGTTCTACACATGGTTGCAGTTAATCGATGCTATAAAACTTTCCTCCGGGCACTGGTATTCAGCTTTCACACTGGGAAATGCAGTTGGAGTCTGACATTTTAAATACCAGTGGTATTATCTAATGAAATAACTCGGGGTTTGAAAACTCCCATCAGGAAAAAAGCAAAAAAGTGCTGCTGAGTAAGGGTATTTTAAAACATCTTTTGGAGCACTGGGGGGGGAAAAAAAAAGATATATTGTACAGACATTATTATTTTGTTACTCTTTTCCTGCAGACACTTCTAACTCGACCAGGGGTCTGCTGTCCCATTGGTGCGTTCATATAATTTTCATCAGCATTAATGGGAGCTCTGTGTATGAGGTGATGAGGGCAGACAATGAATTCAAATTTTTTTTTCTTTATTAACAACTGTCTTATGAGTCTTGTCACAAGGAAAGCCCTCGAGACTTTCTTTTCTACCTTTCTATAGTGAACACTGTAGATAGAACAAACATTTCAGGATTTCTTCAGGATCTTTTTTTTTTTTTTCACTTTGTATTTTACAGATTTGCTATTCTGAAATCAGCTAGCTCCATCTCAGGGGCTGTGCAAAGAATAGAAGAAAAGGAAAGGAAAATCTCTCAGGTGATGACAAACTGGGAATTCCATAGGCTTTTATCTAATGTTTTAATAGTGAATCACTGCCTAGATATTTTCTCACTCACATCTGGGTGTATAAGGATGGCATTTAGAATTTTGCTGTTCTGAAGCCCTCTAAAAACCCCAAAATTGTGCCTATCAAGGCCATTTTCTTAGCATTTCTTGAAATTCTGGACACTCAAAAAAGGATGGCATAGAGGAAAGATGTAAAAAAAACCATGATGGAAAAGGAAGAAGGAAAAAAAAAAAGCCTTCTGGGACTCTCTTCTTAGTGTACACACTGCACTGTATCCAAGGCAAGCCCATGCCTAGAGGGCACAATCTATCCTTAAGTGTATGTGACCTACTAACCACAGTGAAAAAACAAGAGCAGGTGATCTGATTTACTGCTTTTCTGAGCGAATAACTTTTGCCTTGGCAGTAGAAATTCAAAGAAGGCACTTGTGCTAATGCATGTGCTGCTACTCCCATGGGAATCCTGGACCATTCTTCAGAGCAGCAGTGTCCCATCTTTTTGGCAAAACTGTTAAAAAGGTCAGTGCAAACTGACCATATTAAAAAAAAATTACAGTCCTTCATTCCTGCCATTGGAGTATTTGTCGTTCCCATTTCTAGGAAGGAGAAAAAAACCTAAATAATATGCAAAGAATGCATCTCTGATACAACTTTTCAAGAATCTCAGACTTTACAAGGATCCTTTTCAAGGATCTCTAAGTATGTCATAAAGAGCAGGTCAGCTGGAAATATTCTCTGAAAAGGAATGAAACCAAGAAGAGGAAGCTAAAGGCAGTGATGAGATTTGAGACATTTCAACTCTGGGCTAATTTAAATGGGACCAATGTTCAGGAGGGCAGGGACACTGGACTTTCTGTTAGTCATGTGGCAAATACCTGTGAACCATAAATTCACTAGTTAGTTTGCCAGTTCTTGGTCAGAGTGACTTGCCCAAGCTTGTGCAGTAAATCAAAACCAAAACACATATTACAGGATAGATTCCTATTTTCTAAAGTTTGTTTATTGAACAAGTTCTTTACACTTTCTTCCTGTTCCAAATGAATCATTTAATTACTACAATGCTGTAGCCTGTCTCAACTTTTTATATCACCGGCAGGTGGGGATTTAAAAAGCACTTTGCTGTTCACCTTTCAGTCATCCCCATAACTTTTCTCTGCCTATTGCTTCATTTTGCTAGAGGCTTTCCCAATAGGCTGACGTCTTCTCTGAAAAGCAGAATCACCTATAGAGCTAGGAACCATGACCTTCTGGTGCTTGAGTGGTTCCACAGAAACTTCAGAACTTTCTTTTCTTTTTTTTTTGTTAAGAAAAGTCATTAAAACATAGGTTTTACAGAGTCTGAAATCCCCTCCTGAATTCCCCTCCTACAACTCTTTGCTCTTTGGGGAGGCAGGAAAGTGCCTTCAGTATTCTGGACTGCCCTCTTCAATATCTCGTGGATTTTACAATTTTTTACAATTTTTGTTAAATGTTATTTATACTTCTGTTAGTGGTATGAGCATAGCCCAATTGTCTAAATATTGTTGTAATATCTAGTAATATTTTTCTTGTATCATATAAATATTGCATCTAGTATCTGTGCTCCCACACTGAATGTGTTTTCACCTTTCTTACTGAGCAGAAAGGCTATGAAGAAAATCCAGTTATTGAGGAAGGTGTTTGGATTTCTGTATGGGTTTTGTTGGCTTTTTTGGACAACTGTGGATGTAGTTAGGAAATACGTTTTAAGAAAATTTATGAGTGATTTTACTTTGTGATATAACCCCAGTATTTTGAAAAGTAAGCACAATAAGTAACCACTTAGTACACCTCAGTAAGCAAATCTCCCTTCTTGGCAGTGCAGGGGGTGTTAGAAGAATCCTGTAGCTGTTTTCCTTCTGATGAGCAATAGACCAGTGACTTCACAAACTGTTTTTCAGTTCTTAATTTCAACAGATGAAACTCTTCCTATTGCTTTCTGCTTGATTCTGCCATCAGGTGTGCTGGTTGTTGCTAACCTCCACCTGCCTTGCAGTTTTTATCCCAAATACTGTCCTAAGTCAGGAACTACCTCAATGTGATCTGTCTTCCTTAAAATCTTATCTTTTGCACTCGCCACTACTATATGTGGCAATTTGATGGATAGATATAGATCTGCTCACTGGTGCACAGTGGCCTCAGATTCTTGGCTCCTTTGTTCTATTTGCCTACTGCTTAGCTTGGCACTCTTTTTTATTGTTTTTCAGTAATGCCTTTTGTTTTCTGTGAGAACTGCTGTGCATATAAAGAGCAAAGTCCCCTTTGTCACCTCATCAATCTCTTCACTCACCTTTTACCAAATACCTGGGATGGTAGTTTTCTATGCAGCAGAGGACCCTTTATCTTTCTTCCATTGCCATCAATTGCTGGCCTGTTTTAACATCTAAGTCTTCCTTCCAAAATTCTGGGGAACACAGGGCTGGATGCCCTCTCCTCAAATTCCCAGGGCATGCTAAATCACTACAAATCTGTGTGCTTTGCTATTTCCCACTACGCATGAAATGCCAGGTATGTCTTATCTTCCAAGAGACATGGCACGCCTCCAGATCACAATTCCACTCTGAGGGTCATTTCTATAATTCTCCCTGCAGCAGGAATGGCAGGCTATTGCAATCAAGGAATCAAGGGCTTCTTGTAGTTAGAAGACAAATTATCCAGCAGCATAATGCACACAATGTTGTCGTGTGATAAAAGGATGGAGCTCCAGGAAGGAGACAATAACAGGAGGATGGTGCCCAAATAATACCCTGCTGGCCTTCTCCCAGCACAAACTCAGATGAGCACAGGGGCACAAGGGCCAGGCAGGAACCTAAATTAAGGACTTTTCATTCAGCTTCTGGAGTAAGGGGTTCACTGCCTAGGGGTGGAACACATAGGGGATGTAAGGGATTATGGGATGTATTGAGCAGGAAGCAAAGGTGTAAAAAAGGAGATGTTTAGGTGAATTAGGGAGGCACAGGAGTGAGAAAACAGAGGGATAAGGAAAAAAAAAGACACAGTTGTACACACATAACCAGGAAGTCAGAATGATTGTCTGGCTATGCCTTGTCTCTGATCCATGTCCTCTTCTCCAGTTTTGTTCCTGCTATGTTCACCTGAGTGCTCCAACAATCTCTCTAGGAGCTGTATGTTCAGCCATGTGGATTTGCATTGTATACATGTATATATCTAGTGCACATGTATCCTTTGTGTATATCTGTTTGCAGTACATCTTCACCCTTGCTAACAGCCACACATGGGCATATTAAGCCTCATCTCTTACAAACTGTTGAATTGAGAATGACAAATTTTCCTCTAACAGACATATATTATCATAGAATCAGAATGGTTTGGGTTGGAAGGGACCTTAAAGATCATCTAGTTCCCACCCCCTGCCATGGACAGGGACACCTTCCACTAGACCAAGCTGCTCAATGCCTCATCCAGCCTGGCCTTAAACACCTCCAGGGAGGGGGCATCCACAACCTTTCTGGGCAACCTGTTCAAGTGTGTCACCACCCTCACAGGAAAGAACTTCTTTCTTCTATCCAGCCTCATCATCTCTTTGGATCTGTTCCAGACTGACACGATTATTTTAAATATAGGTGTTATTGGTTTGTCAACAAAATTGATGCTAAAATGTCCCTCAGATATCTGGCTCAGTTTATTTTGTACTATCTATACAATGATGTTAATGACAAGACTATATTATTCTCAATATGCCTTATTAAAGGGATGTCAAGTTTCCATAGGTATATAGATGGAACATGTAATTCAGGATATGATAATGGATCCTAGCATTGCAAATGCTGAATGTTTTTACATTGTTTATTTCATGAGTATTAGCTTAGGTGATTGTAATTGGTAACAAACTCCTACGTTATATGAAATTCTTCTTACCACAAGAAGACTATTGATTCATTCTATGCTAAGAACACGTGTTTATTGGTTATTCTTGCAAGCCTGCCACTTCCTTTTTTATTTTTATTACTAGCTTCAGAAATACAGTTGACTGAACAAGTGAAAAATATTGAATAAAATGTCCTTGTGGACCTGCATTTTCCTCTAGATTCTTGCATCATTTCATGATCCAGCTTGACCGCTAAGATTCTCATGGGAATAACAAGAAAGACAATTGAAGTCATCTAAGGAAACAAATGATCATGAGGACTTCCATTAGAGGTAAGCTCATGTCAGTAGGAGTGGGTCAAAAATGTCAAAAAATGCTAATAATTTTGCTCTGCTTTGTTTGAAAAGTATAACAAAATTGAGCAGCAATTTTAGATTGTGGTTCTTTTTTTTATTAACACCATACTCAAGCAAAACTTTTGCTGTTATGTTTGGAGTCCTCCCTAAGTGAAATCCTTGGCATTTAATCCTTTAATGAGAACAATGAAAGAAAAATAATTAAAGGGGAAAGAAGTAAAAGGTCTGAAGATGGTGCTAATACAGCATACACTTAAGTTTACACTATCAATTCTTTTAAGCACAATACAGAATAAGGTCGGAGAAATCCTATATGCATCCTCAAAGATATCTGATATACCCAATGACAGCAGGGGCCTGTTTATTCAAAATACTTTTGGAACATCAAAACATTTGGATAAACAGGGTTTCAAATAATTGAGGGAGTTATTGTATAAGTAATTCACACCAGGGGGACATAACCTAGATTCAAAGGAGTGAGTTTCAGATCAAAGGGGTACAGATAAATGGGATTTTGCTCTTTATGAACAAATAAAATAAACAGCATTTGATTATTCAGGAACCAAGAAGTGTCCAAACATTTTTTTCAACAAGGAGTTCAGGATGAAAGGTCAATTTTGTTCTATAGGCCATATAGAAGAAAACTCCTATGGAACCCAAATGAAAAATTATGAAATGAGACCAAAGAGGAATGTTGGGTTTTGTGTGTGCATATTTTGTACGCTTTTTTTCTGTTTTGAATTTTTTTGTATTTTTAGTTTTCCTCTAGTTCATGTGGTTTGGGTTTTTTTTAAAACACACATCTCTCACTCAGGCTCATGTGAACTTTAATAAAGTTTTTGATCTTATTCCAGTTGCGACACTGATACATATTTTGTAGTGGATGGTGGGGATCTATAACATCTGTGGCTCTGTTAGTCATTTTCTACAATGCCTAATGGAAGCAAACTGTAAAATACACAAGTTGGGTCTTGGATGGACAGTATTGTCTGATTGCTCATTTTTCTATTAATATCATGACCTAGATATGGTTTATCTACATACAGACATCACAGACTCCATTAAATGTCCCTTAAAATACATATCTTGGCATTTACAAAGATGCCAGAATAAAGATCTATGCTGATATTTGCTTCCTGCATTGCTAACACGGTACTGTGGAAAATTGACTAATTTAGACAAAAAACCCCCAGTCTTTTCCATTCCTCTAGTTCAGTATTAGCCCTTACCTCCTGCAGGGACCTTTTAATAGCAGGGGTAGCAGGTGAAATAACAGACTCAGCATTTAAAGGGAAGTGAAAGATCTGAAAACATGACATATTTAGATTCTCTCACCCCTTGGTTTCTGTAGCAAGGAGAGAGCTTCTCCTGTGATGGTGCTACATCTCAAACAGCCCCATCCCAACTTGTAGGCTGCAGGGAAAAGCCTGAGGGATAGTGTGTGTAAAGTGACTTCTGCCTCAAGCTTCAGAGGGCATTTATTATAGAATCATTGAATGATTTGGGTTGGAAAAGACCTTAAAGATGATCCAGTTCCAACAACCCTGCCATGGACAGGGACACCTTCCACTAGACCAAGTTGCTCAATGCCTCATCCAGCCTGGCCTTAAACACCCCAAGGGAGCGGGCATCCACAACCTTTCCGAGAAACTTGTTCAAGTGTCTCACCACCCTCATAGGAAAGAACTTCTTTCTTCTATCCAGCCTAAATCTACCCTCTTCCAATTTGCATCCATTACTCCCAGACCTGCCATCCTGTACCCTACTAAAAAGTCCTACCTCTGCCTTTCCGTAGGCATCTTCAGGTAATGAGAAGCTACTACAAGGTCCCCCCTGAGCCTTCTCTTCTCCAGGCTGAACAACACCAACTCCTTCAGCCTGTCCTGATAAAGGAGTTGCACCAGCCCTTTGATCATCTTCATGGCCCTCCTCTGTACCCACTCCAACAGCTCAATGTCTTTCTCATGCTGAGGGGTCCAGAACTTGACATGGTAACTCCAGCTGGGGTCTCACCAGAGGCAAGCAGAGAGGCAAAATCGCCTCCCTTGACCTGCTGGCCACACTTCTCTTGATGCAGCCCAGGATTCAACTGTGCATTAGGATACAGGATGCATGTGCAGTTGAATCCATCTCGTTGTTTCTGGCCCTGTACTTTGTTGGTTTTTGAACCCTTGGCTCTGTCAGCGCTGCCAGGTCTGGGTTCTGGGCCACACTTAAGGTAGATTCGGTTAGTACCACGGGCCATGCCCCTGGGGCAGGTCTCACAGGCCCATCAGCTGCCCGCTTGGCTGTCGGTCCCAACAGCTTCTCCTCAGGCTGCCCCAGCACCGAAACCGATGCAGTGCTCCTCACCCCGGCTCTGGTGGGACTTCTGGGCGGGCAGAGCGCTGCCACAGCAGCGCCATGTCACAGCGGCTGCCGGCAAGGCCCTCTACCCTATCCCCCCTCAGGTCCCGCGGCTCGGACCGGAGCTGCGGGGCAGAGGGGAATAGAGCAGGGTGCAGGAAAGTGCCCCCCCCCTTGTAGGCTTCGTTCTCCTCGGCTGCTTTTCCTCCCGCCTCGGTGAGGTCCCACCTGCGGCCTCAGGTGCGTGAGGAGACACTGTGAGGGGAGAGGAGCGAGAGTGTGAGGGGAGTGCGAGTGTGAGGGGAGTGAGAGTGTGAGAGAAGAGGACTGAGGGGGGGGGCAAGGATTAAAGAGAAGCAGCTGATGCGTTTGTGCTAAGGTGGTGGCAAGGAAATGCTGAATGAAAGATGTAGGGGCAGGAGGTTGGGGAAACGGCAGTTTGGAGCAACAGCAACTTGGAGAGAACAGTAAACACCTGCAGAGGCTGGAGGGGGCAGAGATGGCCGTTAGAGGGGGTGGAGGGAGGCCTGAGCAGAGAGGGACTGGCAGGGTGTGGTAACACAGGGTGAGCTCCAGAGGAGGGAGGAACGGGGATGGTTTGGGGTGTTTTGGAGTTTGTTGGCAGGTTACCACAGTGGCACAGCCTGGAAACATGTAAAGATGAACCATAAAGAGCAGTGCAGGGGGAGGTCAAAGCAACTGTAGTTTTTTTTTCCTGAGGACACACAAGGACACCTTCAAATTGGTTTAAGGTTTCAGTCCACTGGCCTGGTTTCCGTCTATCTCCTCATCGTATTAGTTCTCTACAGCCCATTGGGTAGAGTTGTGTTGCCTGTGATACGGGTAAAGAGGCAATTTCTAGTTTTATTCAAATTCACTTCAAATTTACTGTGAGGATGGTGAGACACTGGAACAGGATGCCCAGAGAGGTTGTGGATGCTCCTTCTCTGGAGGTGTGTAAGGCCAGGCTGGATGAGGCCTTATATACCTCTTAGATATAGGTATTAAAAAAAGCAAATTTCCCTCTTAAAAAAACCAAACCAACCTAAAGAAAGTTAAATATTATCTTTCTCCCATTGAGCAATGGGCAGTGGTGAGGCTTAGTCAAATTTTGCTTTCTCTTTACCTTCCCTTTCTTTTACAGACATGCTGAGGCTTTCCTCTCTGACTGAAGAATTGTTGCTGTGTCTTGTGTCTCAGTTGCAATTTGGTTAGAACATCTTGACCAGATTTCTCTCTGTAGCAGAGCAGAGAACAGAAGGTAAGAGTTGAACTCATGTGTGGTAATGCTTTCTACTTGATAGCCTTGGATTCTGTCTGAAACTGTTGTATAGTCCTGAACCCAGAAAATATACTGGCTTCTGCCTAACTGGAAACATATCTCCAGAATATTTTAGTTCATTCAACTCCCTATGTTCTGGAGGTAAAACACAGGCTTAAGTACTTAATCATAAGTGGTGAAAGTTTTCTTATACTGCTAGCATAGGGCCTGTGGGTCAGGGAATCTGTTCCTATTGCCATCTAATTCCTGCATTTTCTGATGTATTTCCAAGTAAGATAGTGGCCATGGAATTTTTGACCTGTTCTCCTGAGAACCTGATGTCTATTTGCTCCTATCAAACTCCAAACAGGTCTATTATTGAGTTCTGTGGTGGCAGGATTGTATTTTTTTTCCCTTTCTTTTTTCTCTTCACCCCCTAGCCCCAAAGGGTAAAACCCACGTGTAGGTCCTCCAGAATCAAACAGAATCGATTAATTTAGTGAGCTCATTTTGAGAATTAGAGGGCTTTTTTCTCTTTCCTGTTTTGTGCCATAATATCAGCCTCACTTCAATACTCTGNAATTGTGTCTGATCAATAGACTGATAAACTTAGGTGTTCGCTGTTGCTCATGATGCTCTGTAGCAGGCTGAGGCAGTGACTGCTGCTGATGGAAAAGGTAGTGGAAGGAGGAGGGGAGAAGGAGGTGGGAGACAAGGGGATTGGCTGCTTTTATTGTCAGTCACAGCTGCGGCCCCCAGCTCTTCCGCTGCTCTGGCTCTGGCTCTCCCTTGAACAGCTCCTAGAGAGAACAAGGCGTGCGGAGCTCAGATCACCAGCATCATGCTCCTTGGACTTGGATCGTAGATCCCCCTCTTTGAACATTAAAATAACTCCTTCGTCCATCAGCGGCCCAGGCAGACCCAGCGAGGCAACACGCACGTGAGAGAGAGAAAAGAAAGAGGAGGAAGAGAAAAATCTGCAACGAAGTGGACTAAAGCAAAAAGAAAGAGTGCTTTGCTTGCACAGCTGCAAAGTGGGAATTTAAAGAACCTGCAGAGAGAGAAATTCCAGCTTATCAGCACATACACATTGCAGAATTACAGATCCAGGTAGAAATGACATCAACAGGGAAAGAAGGCAGCGGAGCTCAACATGCACAATATGTTGGACCCTATCGTTTGGAGAAAACCCTAGGAAAAGGACAGACAGGTTGGTTCTTTTGCAGCAGCAGCAGCATTGGCACTAGGGGGAAGGTGCTGTAGCAGCCAGTGAGGTATTGGGGATGGGATATTTGAGGGTTCAGCTTTTATGATTTGCTATTTTGGTGATAATATTCATAAGGGATTTTTGCCTTTATTTATTTTTAGTTTTCATTTTCATTCTCCTTAACAGAAAAAAAAAACAAAACCCCAAAACAACGAAAACCTCAGATACTGCTTTAATGTTCATTACCCCTGCTAATGGGTGTTGTTCTGATGACAGCCAGAGTGCATGCAGAGGAAAAAATAGATGATGTGCTGGTGGTGAATTTTCACATCAATTTCTTCACTGGCCTACTTAGGAGCATTTTCTTTTTAATCAAATTATACTGAAATGAAAGGTTCACAGCCTGTAGTACCGAGGAGGTAGTGGGGGAGTCACCAGCAGTATTTCATGACATCATGATTGAAAAGGGTGTAGTCCTTAAGGTGCAGTTGGGGGGGTGGAAATATTGTACAGTTCGTTTGTGGCACCGACTGCTGTGGGTATTAAGCAAATATGGATGGATGGGTTGGTGGTTTTTGTGGGTAGGGTCTGAAATAAAAGAAAAATAGAAGATGGGTAGCAGAATTCATTCTGGGTATGCTGTGTTTTTGTAGGAGGGATTGGGAGGGGGAGGGGATGTTATTTAATTATTTTTCTTAAAGCTTGTTTATGAAACTCGCCCCCAGCAGATTTTCCTGAATGGAACAATGGTAAGAAATATGAAACAGAGGAAAATGAGTGAAGGGAATTGGAGAGCAGGTGCATCTGCCCTACATGACATAATTAGATCCCCTAAATGTGTTCAAGATCTGGACTTACTGTTGGATAGCACATTCCCTTCAAGGGCAGGGGAGCATTAATTAGAAGAAAAACCCTTAAAAAGAACCCCAAATGTTGTCCTTATTTAATTTCTTTTTTTAGTAACAGGTGCAGTAAGCAATGGGATCTGGCAAATTCACTGGGTTGTGAGACCCCAAAAGTGCATGTGAGATTCAAGATGATGATTTAGGGAAACGGGAAGATCAGCTATAGGGGGGCTTATTTGGGCATGTGGGTGTTAAGTGTTGTTCATTATGGTGGGACAATAAAACATGATGCATTGTGGTGGTTTTTTTTGTTTTTTTTTTTATAACCCAGCCGAGCTTTGCCCATCTGTTGTCTAAAGGATTTAATAGGCGTTTCCATCCCCAGCTGCTGCCTCTGCTCTGCCTGCTTCCTCGCTGCCCTGCGTGGCAGCAGCTCTGCAGTCCGCAATTTTCTTAGGGACACAGTCAAAATCCAGATCTTTCTCTGTAAGAAGCAATGCTCTTCTGAGATGATTGATTATAACCCATCCTTCCCCTCCTCTTCACAACCCCATAGCAACCGTTCAGAGACATGGATGAAGATGACATTGTCTTCTAGTGAAAGTGACTTTTATTTATATTTTGTTTTTTCCAAATCTATTCAGTGTATCAGCTGCTAAAGGTAGTTCTCCAACACTGTCTTGGTCACACCACTTTTATTTTTACATAGCTTGATAAGCCCATACTTCTACAGCTTTATTCATACTAAAATCTGTTCTGGTTATGATAATGAAAATATAAAAATATTGCAATGTATTGATAATAAAACTGCCTTGTATCGGCTTGTAATCCTTTCCTGGATACTCCAGGTGATCAAAGAACCAGCTATAGATGACAAATTAATTTTTGTCTTCATCACCATTTCCTTTTTTTTCTCTCTCACCTTCTCATCATCCCTGCCTCCCCTTTAAATACAATTGCATTTGAGATTCTTGAAAATATAACTGCATTAACCTTTTGCTCCACGTCTTATAGCCTGACGTTGTGGTCCTAAAGGGTTATCTGCAGCTTTGGTTATTTTTTTCCTGTCTGCTAATCTTCCTATCTTCCTCGTAAGTGATTAGAGATGTGGGGGTGGAGGAGGAAGAAGAGGATGTATTTAGAGTCTTGCTGCTGTTGCCCTCTGCAGTTATTCAACCAGCTGGACAAGGGTGAAAGTTTCCTTTTGCAGTTTCACCATATAACTGATCTTTATAGAGAAGTCTCTGCTCTCTGCACACATGAATGCACATAAAATGCACAATGCATGTTGTCATAGGAGCTGGAGGTGGGAGGAAGAGGAAGAGAAATCTTGAAAGTAGCTGATGTCAGTATATGTCTTCCTTGCTATACCCGCCCTTGATTAATGGAATAATGCACCGAGGTGAAATCTAACTCGGTATTAAGCGTTCAAGGCTAAATATGGAAAGATGCCTTCTGGTCTTCTCGCATTTTCTGTGCTAATCACGTTTGGGAGCATGCAGAATGGCAGGAACAGTGTGTGGTATGGAGCTGGTCCTCATCCTGCTTGTTTGGAGGGTAAGCAGGCAACCTGCAGCATTTTAGGGAGAGGACAAGTGCAGTTTGAGGGCCTGATTCACCATCTTATATTGTCAGGGTGGGTAATTTTGAATTTAGGTTGCAGTGGCATATAGCTGAAGGAAATAGTGGTTGTAATCATTCCTTTAGTGCTTGATTTTAGAACATGGAAAATTATGAGTTAATGGCTAGGAATTTTGGAGGTTTTTTTTAAAGGGGATGGCAAAGTGGGAAATAAAATCTGGCAAAAGGTAATGAGGAATGGAAAGAAAGTTTAAGTTGTGTTGCAAAGTCCCATGCATTTTGCAATGATCTTTATATCCATCATTCTTACTTTAAATAAAAATTTTTTACTAGAAAGTTAGGCAGGTCTAGCTTTTCCCCTGGATATGTTACTGTTACATACACACATGAATACTATCCAAATTATTAAATACTTTTACTGAAATCATAAAAAGATGGGGATTTGGGAAGGAGAGTGGGCTCATGGTTCAGGGCAGACTTACACAGGATGACATGGAGGGAGAATTTAATAGCAAGTAGAATTCTCAGTGGCTTTCTCTCTGAAGCTTTCCCTGAGTTCCACCTGAATATCTTGAAAAACTGATGTTAACCACCAGCAGTTAATCTCTGCAGAGGCCCAGTTGCTGGATCTGTGACACTGGTGGAACCTGATGACATCTGGCTGTGGGTGAGCAAAACTGACAGGAAAAGAAACCTTCAGTTGAAGTTGGTGGTTGACAACTGTGGTGTAAATTGTTGATTAGAATTCAAAATTGAGCATACAGAATTTGTCCTGAGCAGCCTCCTGTACTGGTGTCTCAAGCTTGCTGAGGGTGAGTGATGCCACAGTGAGGGGATTATGGCCTCTTAGTTGGAGAAGCTGGAAAAGGGTTACATGGGGCAACCCTGAAAAATGTCTGTGCTTAGCTCTTTGCTGCTAGTAGCAGTGATAGAGGAATTATGGAAAATATTTTTAAATAATGTAGAATGCAGATATATTGTATAATTCAAGTACTGTAGTGAGATGGTTTGCTTTTGTAATAGGTTGAATTCAGAGCATCTAATTTACTGCAGCTGGAGGAATAGCTGTTCTATTGGAATGATTTTTGCAAGAATCCAAAAACCAGCATACTTGTAATCAAAAAGTGTAAAAGATCATCACTATATATGGATGTACGGGGGAACGGTGGATAATACAAATTTCATTGTTACATTCTTCTACAGTTAATTATAGGAGGTTTTCATTGTAATTAACAGTAACGAGCCAAGGGTGTGTGTCGTATTACAATAAGACAAGTGGAAACCGTGTACCTTGAGAAATCCCAGTCATACGTGATCATGAAGCACTGTTTTAATTTTAGATCAAATGGAGGAATAGAGGCTTTTCTCTTTTTGCCACTAATTCTATGTGAAATCAGCTTATTGCGTACTCCTCTTTTTTTCTTTTTTTAATCCCCTAAATGTCCTCATTCCTCTTTTTCTTTTGGTCTCATCAACCCCTGTTCTACCCTTAAAACTCTCTTAAGCATCATTCAGATTGACTGTAGTGAATATTAATGACTGCAAAGGTGAGAAACTAAAGTATTTCTTGTGAAGGGCTTTGCCATTTCAGAGGATTTTCTTCTGATTTCATTTGGCAGTCACTGTACAGGCCTCAGCATCATTGCTGTGACACCAATGCCTGTCTGAAATTCCCAAAACATGGCTTTGTCTACAAGCAATAAGACATTTGGTCTTATTTGTTACCCTACCCACTTTAGGATAAGCTTGATGAGAAATGTAATGTTGCTGATCCTTTTTGTTTGGTTCCTTTATTCTCTTTTAAGGACAGTTCTGCAGATATTAAATACAGAACCCTGCTTGAAACTTGTAGCACTTGGACCCTTGCAAGAAGTGTAGGGGGTCCTTTTTCTGCATTTACAGCTATTTTGGTGTAGAATATGTTAATTGTGTAAGAGCCAGCAGTAAGGGATTCAGCAGTATGCTGTTGGGTTATGTAAGAACAGGAATTGGTAAATTTGGGTCCTCCAGTGAAAGCTTTGACGTGATGCTTCTTTACAGCCTTAACCACCTGTTTCTGTATCATGGGTGGTAACTGAAAGTTGGTCATTCTGTTATTTATCACTGTCAAATTCAGTTGAAAGGGAAAGCTTCAGATCTATTTGAGGAGTATTTGGTAGACAATGTGATTTCAGAAGCCTGGTTTCCTTAGGTAAGTAGGCTAAAGAAAGTACAGCCTTCTCATTCATCTTGTGTATTATTTTTTTGTTCTGACCCAGCATGTTGGTCCTAGAGAGAATCTGAATGAGTACAGCTTTATTCCATTAAGCTGTCTAGATTTTTATATCATTATAGATGTGTAAATCATTGGAGTTCTCTTTTGGCCTTTTTAACCAAACAAACCATTAAATGCTTTCATATGCATCCATACCTTCTTTTGTCATGATAGTCTGTGAAGGCTCAAATGGTTAATCATAGAAATACCATATTGGAGACAATCCTGTGGGGAGTGGAGGTATTAAGAATGAAATTTTGAGAATCAAATTTTGTCAAGAATGGTTGTGTCGTAGTGACTTAGACTTACTAGATTTTCACATAATAATTTGGTCTTTTTACCTTCAAATGCTCTGATTGTTCAAAGAACTGTTGGTGTGCACTACTGCCTGAAATAAACTGTTAGTGTCATGTCACATGTCAGAATGGCAAAGTTCAGATATCCATCTTGCTACTTTCACTCTTTTTTCTTCTTTTTGTGGCACATTCCTCTTTGCTATCTACTGTGAAAATGAGCTGTAGCTGCCATCCTTCTGCAAGCTTTGCGGAGGCTTGCCATTTGCTTTTTACCCCAATATCAGTACCAAAAATATTATAAACTTGTTAAAACAGGAGCAAGTTCTGCATAATTGTTTCTTTTGTAAAGCATATTACGCTTTCTCACACAAGAGCTGTTAAAATTCAGACACTGTCAAATGAGTAGGACCATATGATTATTTATATACAAACATTTCAAACACCAGCAGCAACTATGGGAGCAGTGGTTTCACAAATAGAAGTTCTTGCAGTTTTCAAAGACTTCTATGGTTTCCATCACCACTCTAATATTGTTTTGTGCCACTACAGGGGGAAGGACTGCATTAGCATTATGAGAGAAGCTGAAGAAATCAAAAAAGCTTCTTAATAGAATTTACCTCTTGAGAGGAATTCTTTCTGGTCTCTGGAAAACCTGTGACTCTATGAGAAGATAAAATGTAGCATTTTAAGCGTGTTTCTACAATTCCTTTTGTAAATTGAGTTCAGGAGTCACTGCATGCTTTGGATTCTCCAGCATTGCAGTATTTTTCAGTATATCATATAGTATTTTTTGAGAAGTCTTCAATAGTGTATACTTGAGGGAGTTAAACAGTAATTGCAATGGTGATTACAAATCTTGATATCTGCCTTAAAATTAGTAGGTAGGTACAGAAGAAATGTAGGTGGTGAAAGACTTCTAGCTCTCAGAAGAAATTTGAGAGGAAATGAGAAGTCTGGAAGTAATGCCCTCTGAAGTAGGAGATGTTATGTGAAGAGTGTATTACCCTTATAGGAAGTGGAAACCTGGACAGAAAGGTAAAGGCAGAGAGATAAATGAATGCTTAAGATGTGCTTCTCTTCGAACACTGAGATACTGTAAATTGCCCTTGGGAAGTCAGTCAGTGTTTTAAGTTGATGTGACTTCAGTAGAACAATCATCAAGACCCTAATAAGTAGATAGAATTTGTTTTTGTTATGGATTAATCTATTACAAATGTCCCAAAGAAATTTTCTGGTTTTCTTTTAAACAAACCCAAGATGTTCAGGAATTCTACTCACTAATGGTGTTTATTCTTCTTATGTGATATATAGAAGATTGTTCCATTTTCAGTTCTATCATAAGCTACTGTTTTTCTACAAAACATCCATACTGACCTGTAAAGTAACATGAATAATTTGTTCTAAATAGTGTTCTTGATGAACTTAGACCATTTTCCTCTGCAGAGTCTATAAGTGCAATGTGATTTCCTGTAAGTCCTTGTTTGTTTCAGATTTTGTGGTACATAGCTTACTCTCTCCCCAGCTGCCTTTGCCTCTCTGGCTGATTGCACTTGGTCTATATTCAAATATTTGAAATATAGTTTTGAGTATAGTGTGTTGGATGTATTACATAAAAATGTTGTGTGAGCACTTCCAGCATCAATATTTCCAAATGCAAAGTGAGAGTTCAGTTTTTGTGGACATGATTCCCTTGAGCAGCTCTTCCTGAAAGATGGAAACTTTCTGGAAGAACTTTACTTAAGATGCATACAAATGCGACCAAATGAAACTTAATTTTGTATGTCTGCTTTTAGATTATATTAATAGTCTTCAGTTCCATTTGAGTTATTCTACATTTAATTTTGAGTAGAGATGGAGCATTTTTACTAATTCCTTGAGCTCTGTTTATGTATTAGAAAAATTACGGTAGAAATTCTGGTAAAAACTATGCAAAAATGCTACCCAGATTTTTTTCATTGCTTGGTAGCTTTTGAAGATTGTGTGTAAAGAGAATTTAGATGGAGCTGAGGAAATTGTATTGGTTTCTTTCAGAAAAATGTATTATTTGCTATTGATGTAGCTGCAAGCATTTTTTCTCTCAAATGCATCATTTGTGGCAGAGATGCCTATGAGATTGCCCTTGTCCTGTGGGCTGCATAAGCTGTATTTACTGCTTCTTTTGCAATGACCTTGGGATACACTTCCATTTATTATCCTTTAAAAAATGTATGGTGAGACTGAGGATAAAGAGCAGTATGGACAAAGAAGGAAAAGGGTGCTGTTTATATTTAAACAAATCCAGGTACATTGTCCTACTAATGTTAATGTTGCCTTCATAGTTGTGTGGAGTAATCTTGTGGCTGGTGTAAGTAGCTGATGGATAGGTAGTGGTGAGGTTGGTAGAAGATAATACTTAGCTCTCTCAGTTTGATTTTAAGAAAATAATTTTATTATTTCCTGGAGGCCACAGAGTTGGCATGTCTTTGGCATGTTATTGCCAGCTGACATAAAGTACACTTAAAACTGCCCTGAGTAACTCTTCCATGAAGTTCTTAAAGTTCTAATGAATGATCCCACTGTTTTGCACTCCATGGCTGTCCTGGGCAGCTTCTGCCTTTTAGACTTCTGCTATCCCTACTCTGTTTTTCTTGACTGTTGTATACTTAAGAGGAAAAGAAATGTTTTTAAAATTTCTTTTTCAAAGAAATGTTTTTGAGTTGATGGAAGGGGTGAGGACCATTTGTTGTGTAACTTACTGTAGGTAACAGGCTGTTCCTTCAATTTCTTATTTCACATTCACACTTTGATAATTACATTGGTAAGAAGGTAGATAGCCTGACATTTACTGGAAAAAAGAGATTATTGCTAGTAAAAGCTTTACAGCAAAATTTGCAACATTAACAGTGAATGGGTTAATGCAGGGGTGAACTGAGGAGAAAAGCCAGCATCAAGTGACTTAGGGTGTGCAAGATCTCTCTCATTTTAGTGTGGGAATTATAGGCTTGGTAAATATTTCTAGTGAAATGCTTAATAGGAAAGCATAAAGAAAAACTGTTTCCAGGCATCTATTTAGTAAGTACTCTTCTAGCAGCCTGCTTCTACTTACAAAACTACATACTCTCTTAATATCCTGAGGCTCTTGCAGTTTTATTTACCATCTTTTGCAGTATATGCTTATTGTAAGAGGAAAGAAATCAATGTGATAATGTATATTTTTTAATAATGTGTACATTACATATGTAATAGCAATGGCTGCTTTTGCAGTGTCATTGCTCCATGCTTTCAGCTTTAATGCCATAAGCTGACTGGCCTTGTCATTTACTCACAAAACCAACACTGATTGGAATAAAAATAATGGAGGATCTTTTTTCTGGGAGAAACAAACTGGTCTGTATCAAAAATGTGTCAATTTTGTACAGTTTGTCTAAACCTTACACTCAAAACTGTAAGTTTCAGACTGCCCCAAGTTGCACAGCAGTCCTTCAGCTGAAGGTGGGATTGTACCTGGTATTCTTACTGACACAATAGGGAATGTTCATGGAGTTGCTTGGCTCTTTATCTTTTTTTCACCTTTTTTCTTAATTATTTTACGTGTGGCTAGCATGTAGTCACTAGATTTCTACACAAATGCTTTTCTTCGTTGCTTTGCTCGAGGATGAGGTACATTATAGCACAGGTCCATAATGCAGGCTCATCTGCTCTGTGATGATATAATTTACATAGAAGAGGGACCAGCAATAACATTTCCAGCTAAACATGAGCTGGTGGTTTATGATTTCCTTTTCTTTTAATTTTATTTTAAAAATAAACAATATCTTACTCTGATCATGTTTTTAAACTAATCTAGTGCAGGACTTTTAAGATTACTGTGTTGTTGCATTTGAATTAAAACACAGGTTTAAGACTTCACATTTCAAATCCTTCTGGTATGAAATGCACTGTGTGGGATTTTAAAAAATTTCTCTTGTCTTTTGCTGACTGTTTGCCAGCTGGAGGTTGGCTTACTCATCATTACAGCCATTCGCCCTGGGTATGTTTGATTCAGTGACTGTGTGAATTCCTTTTAATAATTGTGGCATGTCCCTAAGATTAAGTTTTTAAACTTTGAATAGCTTGCCTATTCAATACTGGAATCTGGTTCAAGGATTGACATCCTGATCCAGAGCATACTGGACAGGTATTTGGTTCTTTCTACAGCTGCTTTCTCCCACAGCAAATGAATGAGTTTAAGAGGATATTCTGAGAAAACTTTGATGTTACATCTTCAAGACTGAGCATCTGAATAATTTCATCCAGATTTAAATAGGTTGGTGGTTACTGCTAGAAAGGCTGCTAGAAATACCCTGTAGCAAGAAAATAGCGTATCTCTAAAGAAGCATGTTATTGTTAGATATTTGTACTTCATTTCTTTTTAACTTTATGCTTATAGTATGCCAAAAAGTTAAGTGTGTGTAGGGTTTTCTCCCATTTCTTATGCAGATGTGTTGTGTTTGGGAAATTACAGTGATGTGCTGTGTATTATTTTCTCTAAAGTACGTTTTGTCTTCCGCACTTCATGTGTCTTGCCTAGTTAGTGAACTGAGTTTGTAATCAGCATAGGATTTTTTTTTGTAGTAAGGCACTGATCTTAGTTGGGCCTTTGTGTGCATAGAAGCTTCTTCATTGTGAGGGTGAGTTGAACCTGGCACAGGTTTCCTTGAGTTTTTGGGAAATCTCCATCCTTGCATATATTCAGAAACAGGTCAGTTGATACCTTGGGCAGCCTGCGCTAGTTGACTCTGGAATTGAACTAGATGATCTCCTGAGATTCTGTGATCACTTCCACCCTCTGCCATTCTGCGTTACCCTGTGCAACTGAGCCATAACTTGTTCAGTGAACTGTGAAATTAAGGAACTCTTTTTTTTTTTTTTTTTTTCTTCTGGTTTTGTACCCCGTGTTTCCTTCTTTCTCCTGATCTCTCAGTCTGTCCCTTGTCCTTTGGACTAGATGAAGACAGTATTTGTGGCTCATTTGGAGCTATATCTGCTACCTGTCCATCTTTTTACTTTCTCTTGGAATAGATTTAAGGATTAAATCACTGCTTTTTATTATGGTGACAATAGTTTGACTTTCTATTTTTCCCAGACATTCAGCAATTCTATTAAATTTGTAGAATCTTGGGAGACTTATCTTGCTCTTTTGAACTTGATTGAAACTTGTTAATCTGTTCTGGTGTTATGGGGGAATAACGGAGAGAAAACCTGAACACTTATATCTTGTTTCCTTTATTTCCTTAAGAAACCATCCTAAAGCAAATCTGTCCTAAACGGTGCAGCTTCTCTAAATTACATTTGGTTTTGAAGGCTGTGGATGCTTCTATGGCAGATTTGGATTACTGGAATATATCTGCTCCTCAGATAATTGCCCTCACCTTGGTTAAGGCACCAAATTGAGGAGGAAAAAGTGGTGGGTTTTGATTCCCTAATGCAGGGGGTATGCCCAGTCAGCTCAATAAGCTGGATTCTTGGATTCTTGCCTGCTTTCTTCTGTTGGAGCAGTGCAAAGCAGGGAGGGAGGATGGAGGCTAGAGCTTGGTCCTCTGTGACTGCGAGCTGAGTTTAGTGACTGGGGAGTGTGGGAGAAAGGGAGCCCTCTCTGTATTTCCTCCATTTTGGTGCAGTGGCAGTATTTGAAGTAGTCCTTTCCTGCAGAAAGCTGAGAGGAAGACTGAGAGCTGTTTGTGTGTTTGCAATCCCTGTCTCTACAAAAATCGTCACCAAAGACAAAGCCAAGTATTATGTTAGAGCTTGGCAATGACACAACTGCTATAGCCCTATTAAACACAGGCACTTGTTTTGTTGAAAAGACGTGGCTATGAGTGGCACAGCTTTTAAGATTCTTTATACTTTGTGAGCATCAGCTTAAGCAGTTCTTCATTAGCTTTTGCAACCAGTTACATTTTTGCTTTTTTACAAAAAAGTCAGTAAACCCTGATTAAAATTGGTAATGGTTGTCAACAAAGGAAGATCTGTCCCAGCATTTCTGCATTTTGTCCCATGCTGCTTTTCTTCTGGATCTGTGATTTATTTTGTTATTCATATTTGTGAAATCAGATCTCTCTTGCTTCTGGTTGTTTCCTAATTGTGCTGAAGACATTACGTAGTCAAATTCACCACTCATTTGTAACTGTGTAGCCCCAGTGACTTCAAGGCCATACTCAAGTTTATCTGAGCAGGAAGTTTGACCCATGAGCAAGCTTCTCATTCATGTCAGCAGAGGCAGACCTCTGGCAGTGTTCTAGTTAAGAGCAGCTTAGGAATGTCTCTCCTGCAGTGAATATTCAAGCGAATTAGAGCACAAACTGGAATTATACTATAAGTGACTTCAATTCAAACTAAAAATACAGGCCCAGCATTTTACAAATTACCGGCTTTTATCCCTGAAGTAGAAGTCTGTCTGCTCAGCTAAAAGGTAAATTAAACCAGATATAATTAAAGCAAATGTTTTAATACTTTAGTGGTAATTCTTCTCTGGTGTACACATACCTAAATCACCCAACCAGTTTGCTTTAACTCTGGGTATAGAAGATATCCTTGCCTTTATCATGACTGCATCTTTGCTAGGGAAAACAATGGCCAGGCTACTAGCATGTTGCCATCATATTATGAGGTGATTCTTCTTGCTCAGAGGAAATGTTTCAAGAGTAGGCATGATTTCTGATCTGTGTTGTAATGCTATTGTCACTGTTACTGTTACCACTATAGCATCAGATGAGTTACAGATAAGAGACACTTCATCTCCACCATTGCTTATTTATTCTCAGTGCTTTAGTGCCTGCAGCTCAGCGGCACGAGGTGGCCTGTGGACTGTTTCTTAAGAATTCAGAGAAAGATTGATTGGAACAGCAAATGTATCATATATGCTGTTCTAGTGTCTACTTCTCTACAGCAGATTTTTGCAGAGTCCACCAGAGGAGAGAAGCCCATGTGTTGTAGGCCTTTTTCTCCTCATTGAAGCAGTGGGAAGGGAAAACAAAGCAAAGGATTTTAATCAGAGGGTATGTCTACCTTGCCATCAGAGGTGGAACTCTGACACTGATGGGTAATAGTATTATATCCTGGCACAAGTGGCAGTGAGAATAGGGAAGTGCAGGCTGTCTGAAGATTGCAAAAATGTGCCAGAGCATGCAAGAGCCTTGCCCTGTGTAAAAGTCCAGTATTGCCCATCTTAACTTGATCATTTATTTGCACCAGTTGTGCTTTTGTCTTGCTGTCTTGATAAACCCTGCATGAAATCAGTATGGTATGTCAAATAGCATAAACTATAATACACTGTACATTTTGAGTATTTATGACTATGTATGTATTTTAGGGTGGACTTTTTTGTGTATGCCAATCATGCTCTTGATCTTGTGAAGTTCTAATTCTGATGTGATAGATTATGCCTTACTTTGAAGGCTTGTTGGGTTATAAATATTCAACTTCTTGAAGGATTGGGTCCCTGTATATACTCTTATACTCTCAAAAATGTTAGAGAGCCCTAGCTGAGTCATTTTTTAGGGGAAGTGTGGTAGATATGTGTACAAAACAAACTGTTCGTGTCATTGGGCAGTTACAAGGCAAATTATTTAGAAACAAATACTATGTATTCTTCACTTGCTCTAACAGGCTCAGCTATCGAATTGAGATGGAGCCTTTAACAAGTTTATTTATCCTTTTTTTTTTCATTTTCAAATTTAAATGATGCCCTACTGTAAAAGAATGCTTGTCTTCCCTTTTGGGAAGTTAGCCCAGTTAATATTGATAACTTCCTTAGAAATAAAAAGCAGCATGGAAACAACTAGGATAACCTTACTATTTAGGCCTAGTAATTTATTAATCTATTTTTTTATTTGCTAATATTAATTTTTGTTAGTTTTTTGAAATATACCTCTGTGGATTTTCGTCTTCTGGGAATAGACTAGACCATACAGCCTGAACTGTCCAGGTGATGATACCTTTTCATGTTGTATTTGTCTCTTGTAGCTTCTCATTTTGGTTAGTTTGATATTGATACTTAAATGCTGAAATGTCTGTGGCTGCATTTTAGAACTGAAGTTGTTTCAACTATCTAATAAAATAGAAAAATTGCTTTGATGTTCCCAATTTGATAATCAGCAATGGTCAGTAGAGACACAAATTCTTTCCTAAGGAATATTTGTCCCTGATCTCTCAAACAAAATGTCACAGATTTGAACTGTGTATGATTCTGTGTGATCTACTTAAAAAAGATTTATAATTTGGTCACTTTTATTTATGCTCTAGTAGAGCTGGTAGAATTATACTGCAGTGTTAAAATGCAGCAGTTTAATTTTTCTGCAGGCAGTGGCCCTCTGGTGGTGTGGTGAGTCTTTTTTCTTCCTTTTATTTTAAGTCATTGGAAATTCTAACAGACTGCTAGACAAGCCTTTAAAAAATGTCTCAGATTTAGCTGCCCAGTAGTCTCAAAACTCCTCTCTTTTACAGTCCCTCACTTCATCACTACCTCCACCTAAATTTGAAAGTGGAATGTAAAAGGCAAAGCAAGATTAATCAATGCACCTGACTGATAATACTGAGTCTGACTTGGCAAAATTGTATTTACCAAATGCTGTTTCAGAACTATTGCCTGGAAAGGGTATAGGTCAGTGGAAAGTGGGTGGTGAGGCTCATGGTTACTCTAAAGACTGACTGAATTGTTAGGAATGCAGGCATTTCTGAGGAGGCTGCTAATGAACTTGAAAATTTAAATATAAAAGTATTTTTTAAAGGAATGACATTACTAGTCTGTTATATGGGCGTCAGTGATAGTTATATTGCAAATAACTGCCTGGAAAAAATATTTCAGCTGTTGGGGAAAGAGAATGTCCTCATCAGTGTGTTAGGAATGAAATTTGCCCTTTTGCTGGTATGAGATTTAGCTATTGCTTGAGTCTCATTTAAGATCTATTTTGATGTATTATGTTCTGGGAGGTAAAGATGAGAGGTCAGAAAGCAGATGAAATAAAATGTTACTCCTTACTGTTTTTGAGGTGGTAAGCTAGAGTTACCTGCAGATATTTTTAAAAATTATTAAAACTGCCAGGAATTCATTTGACTGTTCGTGTTCCCGGACTACAGTAAATGTCAAAATCATGCTGTGTCTACAAGTATGTTACTGCATAAATATTCAGTCTTCACAGGAAGACAAACAATTTTGTTATGATTGAAACATGAATCTGATCTAAAAAGAAAAATGAGAGGGCGGGTACAGCCACATTTTGCATAACTGAAGCTGCCCGGAAGTAGTATTTCCTACAGTTTCAGATTTTAGAGCATACAAATTAGTTGATTTTAAATGCACTGGGTTTTGACTTTGTTGTTGTAATGTTTGAAACCTACTGCATGTCTGTGAAGTGAAGCAGAAGTTTCTGATTAGATTTGTATTTGATTTTTTTTTATGATGCTTATGGTATTGGTAAGTAGAATTTATTCTGTATCATAATGCTTTCTGTGACTTTAAATGATAGACAGTGGCTGTAGCATTGGAAATCCTCTTGGTATTTGGGTGAATTTTAAACTGCAGGTATCAGGTGATGCAAATTTGTGGCCTTATTTTGTTAATGCTTTATGTTACTTGTGGTATATTTGCTGACAATTACCAAGGGATCCTTATGCCATCTAAGACCTATGATGCAAAAGCGTTGTTTCATCCATGATACTTTTTTGGGGTGTATATTTGGTTTGCCTCAATTGAGGAAGCTGACCAGCTTTCCATGTGTATCACTTGCACCGTTTGTGGTCACCCTGATCCATGCAAAGAACTCCAAGCACGTACCTTATATTTCTAAGTGATAGTGTCAACTTCTGACTCCTAATGCTTGCAGTTAACATAGGGTGAAAAAGACACAAAACAGAGGGGAAAACTCTAAAGAAGAAATTCAGTCTCCTCCCAGTTACCTGAGATTTTCCTGCTTTTAATTGTACAGGAGTACATTTCAGAATAATTCCGCTGAACTGAGTGGAGATATGTTGACATAAAAATAAGATGAACAAAGAGGAAATTTGGCATCTTGAAATGTTAATGATTCAGAGCTTTTGTCACCTTAGAACTTTTGCTTTTTAAACATAAAAAGGAAGAATCGTAGTAGAGGTCAGGCATCACTAGTTATTGGTAACTCACACTCTCCAAAATGTGAGGTTTTTGTTTTGCTTATTAAAGTTCTTGTGATTTAAAATGCACAACAGTGTAATGCGTGTTGCCTCTCTTTTTGGAGACAGAATAGAAATGGATTGTTATCGGCTTGGAGATGGCTTAAACAAACAAAAAAAAAGGCTTTAGTCCTCTGCATCCTTTTTCTTAAAAATGCTTACCAAATTGGTGCTGAGAGTCCCAAGCTGGACAACCTTCTGCTGCTGTAGATCAAACCACTTCAATGAAGACTAGATCAAAAGCCTTAAAGGGTATAGATAGAAATATTAGTCAAATACAATTTATTTGTACCAAAACAGCTGTACCAAAGAAGTCCTTTGTGTATTCTCTTATTATCAGCTGTGATGCTTATTTAAAATGACTTATCCTATGGAAGAGTAGCATTTAGTAATTGAAGTATAAATGGGTTACTAAGAAGCAAAATGTATGCAGTAGCATTTTTATCTTCCAGTTTTGCATTTCCAAAAAATCCCATCTCTGGCTTTCATAGTAGCAACTGTTGACAGTACTGGAAATAACTTTTTTTTTATTTTTTTTACTCTTCTGATGCTGTATAAAACCTTTATTCTTTGGCATTCAGCAAGTGAGTGGTATGGGATAGTCTCGCTGCACATCCTTTGATTATTTTTTTTTTATTTTTATTTTTTCCACCCTTTCCCTGTGGCAACTTTCCCTGCTGGATGCATCTGGATTTAACTTCATTCCCAGCCTTGCCAGCAGCATTGTAAAATTGAACTGTAGCATTTGAAAAAAAAAGCAAAAACCTGCTCTATTGAAAAACAAGCTGGAGCAATCCAAACTTGAATTTCAAAGGCATTGTAAAAATCTTGATCTGTGCTGCTTTGCAAGCTCAGAACCATGGATTATGATTGACTGTCAGCTAACTCACCATGATTAGAATTGAAGAGTATTTAGTGTAGTAGAAGTGGGGTATGTGGGATAATGAAGAAGCCCAGAATCTGCCTCTCTCCACAGACAAATTGGTGCTTTGCTTAGGCTGTTTTAAAAATGGTGTGATGGCTCTGAAATTGAGTTTTTCTTTAGATTTACACTGCTGTGCAGAAAACACAATTTGACCCTCATTAATCCAGAAATAATCTGAATTTATGTCCTATCACCTTAACAGGAGTTGGTTTATTTTATCCAGTGTAACAGAAAGAAAGGTCAAGTTTTGTGACTGTGGCTGGATTCTCAACTGGTGCTGTTTGGTTAAGAGCCTTGCATTCCATGCTGCTGGACTGGCTCTGGTTATGGATTTGACCTTCTATGTAAAGGCAGAGACTATAAACATTAAATTTGGGAAAAGGTCTAATTGTTGGATTATCTTTACAAACATTGCTACTAGAGAGAAATACAAAACCAAAAACATTCTTAAAGGGTTTTGTGTCTGAGGTTTTGTGTATCCGCCTGCTGCAAAAAGGTGCACGTTTGCTTCTGTCTTTGAAAAAGCCCTTCTGTAATCTTTACCTTTTTCTTTACTTTTTTCTTTAAGTAAATGTTCTTAGAATTCATGGCAACTGTATTTCTGTGTTGATATTACAGACACAGCTTGTATATTGCCTCAGTTCTAAGCTATCCACAAGTACTTACCATTCTCTTAGAAAATTTACCTTTGGGCTTAAAATTGTTATGCTTGACCATTTGACAGAAATGGGTTCTTTCTCTTTTGAGATCTTGATAAAAATCTGTATTTCTACAGTTGTTATATCTGACTGTTGGCAGCAGGAGGATGGCAAGGATGAGGGAGTTCACTGGTTTAATTCCTTGCTGAAATGAAATCCCTGAGAAAATAAGGATAATCTTTCATTTGTTGTTTACCTGGATGATGCTCAGTACTTACCTTGTTTCATATTGGACTTCATAATATTTTTACCTTTTGTTCTTTAGAATTTGTTAATATGGCATTGATACCCATTGAGGAGCGGTCACATTGGTGAAGTGTGCAAACTTAAGCTGTTACTTACAGATGAAGTTTTAAATTTATGGTTCTTTATATCTTTGAATTTCAGAAACATGCATATAGGCAGTGAGGCATTTTTGTTCCAGATCTGCACATACTTATTTTTCATGTGAGTAGATGAGAAAAGTACTTCTCTGTAAGAGGGCTTGTCTTTTAAATCAATTTTGGATGTTGTCCAGAATCTCATGCCATTTGGCGTTGTCAAGCCCAGATCAACTTTGTGTGTGTCCACAGTGCAGTTACCAGCTAGGCAAGAAGGAGGGCTCCAGGTTGCTGTGGTGAGTCAAGCTGAATTTGTTTATTCAAAAGTGTCTTATCTGTTCTCTGTACTGTTTTCATTGCCCCATGTGTGTTTACTGTTAACTCGAGAGTCAGAAAGAAGTAGTACTAACTCACATTGCTCTTTCTGTTATAAGTTCTCAACACTGAATTTAATCTACAGTCATGCTGTCTATCCACCAAGTTCTCATATTTCATTGGTGTGGGTACTTAAGTGGGGCTTAAGTAATATATTTGTCTTGTGCTAGCCTATTGTCCAAGGGTTAATTTCACCCTTTATGAATTCATGCATGCTGTCGCATTAATCAGGGATATACTGTGTATTTCCTAGGGCAAGATAAAGGATTAGATTTTCCTATTAACCCCTTCAGATCTGAATTATGTGTTAATGACATCCAGAATGTGTACCACCAACTTGATGCAATTTGATCTGATCTGTAGTTCTGATGATAAATTTTAGTATGACCATAGAGGAAATGCAGAAGTAGCAATCTTGTGACCTGTTCAGTCTCAGGGTATCTCAAGTAGTGTATCCAGGTGTTGGGAGACTTATGTTTTGTGTAGGTTTTTTTCCTGTCGCTCCTCCGATTTGTAGCACAGCTTTTTTTTATTCAAAGCAAGTCCATGAAGGTTCATCCCAATATTTAAAACATTAATAGGGGTCTGCCCCTTTGATTTTATTTTGCTGCTTCATGAAAGATTTTTTCTAGGTAGATGAGTAAATGGCTGGACTTAAGCTTAAGAGGTTTGATTTTTATTTTTTTTTTAGGTTTATCTTTGATTTTGAGACTTGTTTATTAACACTTCTGTTTTGTCACGTATAACTTTGACAATGTTCCTTATGCAGATTTTTATGAGAGCTGCAGACTTGAAGAGTAGAGGTTTTTTTAAATATAGTGTGTTGTAATATAACACAATTTGCTAATTTCTGATTTATCCTTCTGTTAGTAGACAAAAAGGTCAACAAATTGACAAATCAAAGAAAACATCTCTGTCCCACAAATGGGGGGGGGGAAATGTGAAGGTTTGGAGATTATTCTTTGTAGTTTAAAGAAATGCCCAAAAGAAATAAAACTACAGTGAAAGGGGTGTAAAAATGTGAACAGATGGAAGAATTATTTTCATCCCTGAAAGCTGCTTATTATTATTTTGGTGCTTCTGGTTTGGGAAGAGAACTTGATGGGCTCAGTGATCACTGATTGCTGTAAAATTGGCAGACTGTGCCCAGCTGTTCAGTGAATGCTTGTCTGATCATGGAAATCCCACTTTATGAAGTAGAACAGGGAGAAGAAGTGGAACATGCTGGTATCTTAGTGGATTTAGATTTACACAGTAGCATCTGCTAAACATCCAGGAACTCTTTTACTTGGCAATTTAGACTAAACCCCATCATTTTTTAATGAGGGAACTCCCTCTTCAATTTGTTTTGCTCCCCACTCCCCCAAGAGTGCTGGCTTCAGGATCTGTGTAAGACATGGCTTAGTCTATTTACCTACTACCCCCACAGTGCATTGTGTGTATTGTTTTGATTTTTTTATTAGTCTTTATTGTTAAATCTTTGTGAAATAGCAGAGAGATTTTTGAATGACAATCCTCAGATACTATTAAGTAGTGACAGGTGCCTTTTGACATTAAATTTTAGAGACTTTGAGGCTCTTGATAATAATATTTGTAATTTCTGAATGACCTTGCACATCAGAAGGTCTTCGCCTATCCTGCATGTCACCATGACTTAAACATTCTGGTGAAGCAGCACAAGGCCACTAAGTGCTGTGTGTGAGGCTCCTGCAGCCTCTTTATCCCTCTTCTGTGTCAGGAATAAAATAAAAAAGGCTTTATCTTTCTAGAAAATAAAGAAAAACTGCTGAAAGGAAGTAGCTACTTGTGTATGCTGCACAAGTAGAGCAGTCTATAGGCTATGCTGGTAGTAGGCTCTGTCATGGGTAGTATTTAGGAAAAGAACTGCAATAAGTCTGGTGTGAAGCCAGTTCAGAACCTCACAAACAAAATTCTGGACTCAGTAAATAATTTAAGTATTAAGGCATTCTAGCTGGACTCAAAATTAGTTTACTAGAACCACAATAACTATTAAGTTACCTTTCTATATTGACTTTTATTCGTGATGCAAGATGGATAGCTAAGGAAAAACTGTATTTGTTTCCTCTGACTCACTAAAACACATTGTGCTTGTTTTCAGCAATGTTGTGATCAGTTATTGAGGGGGATGGTTGTGCCATCAGAATGAGGGATTATGATTTGCATTCAGCAGTGGAGAGCAGCAACGACTGGATTACAAATGCTCAGGAATATTGTTTTGTACCTAGAGATTTAATGTTGAGGAAAAAAAAATATTTAAAAGGCTTGGTATTTCAAATGTTGCACTCACTTATGCAGTTCTTTGTGTGTTGAGTTGAGCTTCCAGACTTTGAAAAGGCTGTTGCTTCTAGTGGTGGAACCCATCCGGCAGCTGGTGAGGTGGAAACAGGGGGTCAAGTGTAAGGGCTATATGAACTCAGGAAAAATAGTATTAAAGGAGCAATTGTGAATACTGATAGGTGAGAATCTCCTGACCACTTTACTTTTGCAAACTAGTTAGTGATTTGGCTTGTGTCAGCACATTATGCACTTAAGAGTTCTGCACTGGGTGTTCATTTTACAGAGGAGACTTAATACAGACAGAGCTTCCTAGGCAGGAAGCTCTTTGGTTTCTTTACCCCACTTTTAAAGTTTTACAGTTGTTAAATAACTTCCTTGGGTCCTTCAGTTACATCTAAGTATTTTTTTCCTCAAAGCTTTGTGTTATTGTAGGAATTTTAGTCTTGTTTTAGTTCATTCTCTTTTTGTTGCATAAATGCTGCTCAGACTTCTGTAGAGTCTTCCTTCTTGCTTTACGGCATTGAGTCTGAGACAACCATCAGAATGCCCATTTCAGCTTGAATCTCTACAAGGGATCATCAGTTTGCCTTCTTTAGGAGAGCTGTAGGACCAAATGCAGACTTGCCCCTCATGTTGCTATTGTTGTCTGAAGTCCATGGGAACAACTGTGAAATTTGTAACTGCATCTAGCAGTAGCTGTTGAAAATGAAGCAAATACATGGAGAAAAAATACGTGAGGCAAATAAGTCATTCTCCCAGTCGTAGGTGTGGACTTGCTTATATTTTTGCTATTCTGAGCAACTTTATTTTTACACCTCTATATAGGAGCAATCTGTGTTGAAATAAGAATACTGAAGTATGTTACAGTCTTGAGGCCAGTGTTCCCCAGTATGTGTGTAATTCTTTCTGAAGGAGGACTTATTTGATCTTATAGGACAATCAGAAACTTAACAATTGGGCACCTGTTTTCAACATAGCTAGAGCACAGCTCTGTAATGTAATGTAACTATAATAAAATTCCTATCAACTTTATGCAGTATGTGGAAAGATCACAGTAAATCATATTGTAACTGGGATACATGGTTATCATTGTAAAGGCTGATCTCTGGCACAGGCTGATAGTGCAAGTCATTACTTCATTTCTCACATCATTCTTGAACATTTCCTGTTTTCTCAGCTGTTCAAGCAGCAGAGATCTGGAATCAATTCATTAAGCTGAGATAAATATCTGATAATTATTGTTACTGTTTTCATAAATACCTTCAGAGCCATCCTCTTGGGGAGCTTCATCCTGGGTGAGCAGTTGCTGCCCTGCATTCTGAATATTAAACTTCATGGATATTCAGTACCGCCAGAAGCCAAAAAAAGTAATTTAAAAAGAAATGTGTTTTTTTATCCATGCAAAACATATATGTATATTAAAAAAACACAAGTATCCTTGCATATTGATGCCTTCCTCTGAGTATTTGCATAAAATATATAACTGATAATTTTAAACTAACTCTCTGCAGTGACTAATTTCATTTTTTTAAACAGGAGTGTCAGTACTCTGAAAAATGCATTAGAAAACTGCCTGTGTGCTGAAACCTTCTTTTTGTCTTTTTGAAACTACAGGTATTATCATAGAACTTTAAATGTAAGATGTTATCCAGTAACAATTGTTTCTGGTTTGCAGCAGCTATTCTTGGTGCCGTGCAGAACACAAAAGTTTTTCACAATTCTTACAGGCAATATATCCTGTAGTCAGGCTTGTTTCTGTTTGTTGGTCCTTACTTAAAGTTGACCTAAATGTAGAGGGTGACGCCATACACACAATTTATTGAGGTGTGTCCTCCAGTGATATTCCTGAACCTGAAGAATTAACCGTCTCTGTCGCTTCTTGCTGCAGGAACCACATGTGAGAGGGAGGGAAATCGCTGCATCTGGCCAACCAAAGGAACTGTCCAGCATTTCCCGGGCTGAATGTACTGAAACATTGATCCACTCCGAGTGGTGTTTAATATCTGACAGCGCTTTTAAATCCTCTCATCTAAGAAATATTTTTCTGTATGTAGATTGTGTGTGTGTGTTTATATCTCTGTATATATCTATATGTTGAGAGAGTCTGTGGATAGTTACAAAGGCAAGTACTATTTGTTGGCTAATTCTAGCAGTTGCAGTGCAAAAGTTATGGAAGCTTTAGTTCCTGTATTTCCTCATGGAAACTCCAAAACCTTTTGAGATTGAGAATGGATACAAAAGGAAGAAAATTTGTTTTGGCAACCATGATAGTAAACCATGATGCATATACGTATTCAGGCTAAATATAAAGAATTGTGTCTAAATTATAGTATAGCTCAGAATATCAGTAAGGCTGAGAGTAAAGGAGAAGAGAGGCACAATATTCAGGTTATTGATTTGATTGGTATTAAAAAGGTTTTTAATCTGAAAAATTTCAAAATTAATGAGGATATAATTGTCTCCGAGACAGTTCTCATCAGCCAGTTATAGAAGAGGTATCGCAGGAGAAGAGAGCACACCATTAGCTGTTAGTTTGGAATGACTCTGCAAAATAGTCCTTAAAGCTCTACTAACATCTTTCTGACAATCTCCTAAAGGTCTGAAAGCTGCTATTTGCTGCATTATATCAGGCTGTCATCAGTCTTGCATGTGAGTTACATAGCAGGGAAGACTTCACTCTGCAATTTTCTTTAAAGCAACAGTCTCTGAATAATCTTACTTGGGAAGCTCTGTGTTGACTGTATAGTTGGATGACCTCTAGCAGGAGTGATAAATTCATGATTAACACAGTAATGTTTTCTGCCAGCAGGCTTTATGATTGGATCTCTACACTAAGTATCATTTTGTTTGTTAACACAAGACATCCTCACTGTGGAGCAGTAATTGCTGGAGGCTGTGATGTAATATGTTGCTCCTAGAAAACTTATTCTTGAAAATTTCTTTCAGCCTTGAGTGACCCAAACTGCCCAATCAACAGTCTGTCATTATGCAGATATTAATCATTGTGACATCAAAATTTTCATTGCTGTAATTTTTTTTTAATAGCCACCATCAAGACTAAGGGGTGGAAGAAAAGGGATGAAAAACAGTGGGAGCTCTATTTCAGGGAAGTTAGTTATTATAGAGCTATCTTGTGTTACATTCAAATTGAGTTCACCTGCAGTAAGTTACAGATGGGTGAGAAAAAGTCTTCTGAGTACTCAAAAACATGTGGTGTGTTGTCATCTTGAATAGTTAAAGGCAGTTTTGGAAACTAGAATCCTCTCCCCCTTCCCATTTACCTCATCTGAGCCAGGTGTCATGCAGCCAGCTGGAAAAGCAAAGTTTTCATTAGTATTTTTGCCAAATGTGCCACATCCCATGAAGCAGGATGAGCCTGTTTCTGCTTCTTTAGGACTAACAAGTGGCTTGGTTTACACATTTTGATCCTTAGTGTATTTTGAGAATAGCCTTCCAGTCATTCTGAATTGCATGCGTTGCTTTGGTATTAAATTTTCATGTTATGGATTTCATTGGAAATAAATGTGTTTTTTACCCCCTGCAGTAAAATGTTGATTTATACCAAGGCAGTCTGAGACTGACTGAGAGGCAAATTTGCTGCTTGTTTAAGGGTGTCTTAATGAAGTGTTGTGAACCTAAATATCTTGATTAGTATGAGTAAATTATATGAAGATAGCTAGCTATGCCGTGTTACTCTTGCCACCTACAAATTAGGCCAGTAGCCAGAATGACTGAGGGTTCTTTATTGTGTGTTACTATTTTGGTGTAGGTAAAGGGGGGAATCTCTAAAAGCAGAGAGCAGTGCTGGTAACATGTATATTTTTGGGTCACAACAGTTTTTAATAGTTCTCAGAGAATGTTTCCCTAGTAAATGGCAAGGGGCGGAGAGAGGAAGAAAGGTGACTGGAACAGTGGTGACATTTGAAAGGGGAAGAACCTTGTCAGAGGCTTGACTTTGTACAGATAAGAAATATATTTTCTGATTGCACGGAAGGTTGGTAGTGGCTGCTGCAGTGAGCAGATAAGAAGTGGGGTTACATGCTAGTTTATCTGTAAGAAGACGGAGTGTTCCTCTCAGACTTGTGGTGTATTTAATTTAGATCAAAAAATCCTAGGGGATTTACAGCTAATCATAAACCAGAACAGATTAAGAAAAACCTTTGGAAAAATATTACAGTGAGATATAATATGTTGTATATAAATGGATGCAAGTGAGTATACATAAATATATATTTTACGTGAATTGAAGGTCATTCTGCTGTACTAGTGAAGGACATTGTAAATGTGAGAAATTAAATGTAGAAGTGTTAGGGAATCTTGCTGAATATAGAGCAGGGCATGCCCTTTGGCTGTGAAACAGGCCTCTGCATGGCCAGTGCTCTTGATGGCACGACTTCTTTTAGTGCTAGGCTGATATGTGGTAGAACCTTGCCAGAACTCTGTGTTGCTGTAAATTACACCAGACCTCAGGCAGCCCTGGGCAGTATTTGTAGTTCAGGAGGTAAGTATTTTTGCTCTACATGTTGTTAGTCGCACATAGCAAAGGAGATTATAATACTTGATTTGTTTTTACATTTTCATGCTTTAATTTTTCTGGTTGACAGTTGTTCAGTGAATTCATCCAAGTTCTAAAACAGGTACCTTAAAGGAAATGCTAGAAAATGCTCCCCTGCTAATATATTTGAGTAATCTGAAAAAAACCACCAAATAGAGCCACAAAAAAACCCATCAAACAAACCTAAAGAAGTGTTTACCAATGAAAAAAATCATACCATTTTAAAATGTGTTTCCCTACATGTAGTCTCAGTGGCCTCTTCACTACTGCAAATTTTAGTGCTTTTTCTTCAATGTACAGAAAATCTACCATGCTGTAAGAGCTATGATTGCAATCTGTAGGTGTCCTATGACTGCATCCCATCTTACTGGGGCAGTAACTTCTAGAGTGAAGCAATGGCAATGCTGAGGTGGGCTTGATGAACTTGCCCTGAACTGTAAGTAAGCCTGTGCTGCTCTTAACTTGCGGTTGTAATTGTTCTTAAGTGGGCAGGTACCTGCCACAGTACGTGTGCATGCAAGATTTGTGTCTTAGGATGTTACTTGTTAAAAGTGTCTGACTCTATTTTTAATCCTGAAAGCTGACGAAGAGCTTGTTGTGATGATACGTTTGGTTGTGTGTAGGTGTGAGAGACCTGGAATGGTACTTCATCTTTGAAGGGGCACCTGTTGTGCCATCCAGCTGCTGTTCAGGGGAAGATTCATGATATTTTTTTGTCTGAATGCTATGCAAGAGAAAATAGAATGTTTAATATGAATATAATTTGAAATAAGTCTTTGTTTACATATGTTTTTCATATAATAACTTTTAACAGATTCATGGAGGTTTAACTGTGTAGCAGTTGCTTGACTAAAGAATCTACACATGTTGTCACAGAATAGTTAGAATTGAACTGTTGGATCACAAGAGACATTCTTACACAAGGTGAATCATTTCAGTGATGCAGTGGGAGAACAGCAATTTAATTTATGTAAAACCTGAATTTTTGAGTATGATTCAGAAGTGGATCTTAAGCTATCACAGAGCTATCCCAAGTGAGTAATGGAAAAACCAGGCAGTCTTTCAGACTCGCCACTAAGACACTGATGTGAGCTTTTAGATGCATTTTTTGAGTTAGGCCTTCTTCCAATTTCAAGCATCAAGATTAATTTTGTGCTTCCTTATTGCAGTCCTCAGATGCTGGGGTCTGAATCCACCAAAGAATCATCATGGAAGGATTCACATGCCTGTTGGGATTTTCACTGACTCCATTTTGGCAAAAGAGGGTGCTCAAGCCGGTCATTTTGCTCAGAGCTTGGTGTGATCCTGTTCTTTAAAGCTCCTGAGTGGTTCAGAGCCAGCTGCTCCCACTATGTTTCAAGCACATGGGATGCTAAACTAGACAGTGTCAGTTCTTGGTACTTAAAAAAACCCTGCATTTAATTTTATCATCAAAATACATCATAAACTTCTGATGCTATTCTAGCACAGAGATATTAACCCTTTCCCTTTTAGGGAAATATCTCTATTTCATAAGCTAAGTTACTGCACTTGTGTTTGGTGGGGTTTTTTTTTGTTTAGTTTTGTGTTGTTTAATTTTTATTTGGTTTTCCTATTTTTATTATCATTTTCCCACCTGTCAGTTCAAACTTAGAGTTATCCTTTAAAATCTTCTGTCTTTGGAAGATAAGTTCTTATGGATTAAGTGTATATTTTCCTTTGCCCTTTTGTGGGAGCTCAGATAATTTTTTTTTTTTTTTGCTTTATAGATTTAAAAGGTTCTGCTGGTGATAAAGCCAGTAAAATGTGTCCTGTAGTTAAGTCAAGATACAAAACAATTAATTTGAGTTACAGAATAGGTCAGTGGGGCTGGCAGAATCCCCAGCACATGACCAAAGGTAGAATGATTTGCCTTCTCTTGCATTTCGTAAATGCTCCTTCACTTTCTAATTATGTGGGTTGCTTTTTGGTTTAAGGAAGAGAGAAAAGGGCATCCTGATTCCCTGCAATCTGCACTGTTGCTTGTTCCTTGGGACCCCACTAGTCAAAACAACGGGATTCATATGTTGTCGACAGCTGAGAGACCAAAGTATGACCAGATGGCAAGGGGGAGCTGAGCTGTCTGTTTCTGCAAGCGATAGGCACATTATGGTTATTCTCTTCTGGGGACGAGGGGGTGGAAAAGAGGGGGAGGGGGAGAGAGAAAGAGAAAGGGAGATATTAGATAAACAGACTGTAGCCTGAATGCATATGACATGTGGGAGGAAAGCTTTGTTAAGCTAGAACTGAAAGCCTCTTGCAGAGCATTAAGCAGTGGTGCCTGTGCACTGGACTGAGCCAAACCAGAGGAAACACAAGTATAAACATGCAAAAGTGCTGCAAGGCCTGCTGCAGAGGTGGTTCAAATGGTGAAGTACTGGAAGATTTTACTGTTTCCTTTGGTCAGCTTCCTTTTTTTAATAGGAAGGAAGGGTCACTTACTAGCAGATGTGCCAGAGGTGTGTTTTCGTTACGTTTATTATGTGCAAGTTATGTTTTATGAGTCAAAGTTGATTCACAGCTTCATTCTGCTAGACTCTTTCATCAGCTTCATGCACAGGGAGATGGCTTTATGGGGTTCTGAGTATCTGCTGTTTGCACTGAAATGACTGGAAGTTTGGTCTAGCCAGTTATTTGCAGGTGGTGCTCAGCATGCTCTATAATTAGGTGATGCATCCTTGATCTGCGTCACCCTGAGCCTGATCTGGATCCAGCTGAAATCTGTAAAAAATTTTTCCATCTGAATGTGTCAGGTCTGAGTTATGTTTTATGGATGAAGCTAAAGTATATTTTTATCAACTACTGATAGTAAAGATATAATTTTTTTTCTTACTGCCCTCTCTGGATCAGCAGGTACTGCTGTGTTGTTTGCCCCATTTTCTTATTTTTCTGATGCTTTTTCTTGTGGGATTGAGTGAATAATTAACTAGAGCAATTGATACTGCCATTATGCAAAAAATGGAAGAGGGAATTTTCATGACTTTACTCATGTGAAGACAGTGTCTGTCTAAAAACTGATGAGGGCCTATAGAGCATTTACTTGAGTTTGAAATTTTATATACTTTCCCATCGTATGCTGGTGACTTCCCTTCCCCCCTCTCCTTTGTTTTAAACTTGGCTTCTTTGATTTGAATACCCTTGAGTAGTTTTTTCTTAACTTGGGTGATGTGAAACCAGCTTCATACTGTTGCTTTACTAATGAACCACTCTGAAGCACCATAGTTTACATTGGGGTAAACATGTAACAGATTTGTTGGACTGTGGCACCTCACCCCACTGCTCAATAACCTATTGGAGTGTTTGAACATGGTCACTAGCTTGGCTTCCCTGCTGCTCCCTAGATAGTTGCTTGTGAGATTGATCTGTGGGGGATGGAGGCAGAAAGCTGATTTATAGATGTAGTCTGTTGCCTGGAGGAGTGGGTTAGCTAAGATTGCATTCTGCCTGGCTTTGGTCATCATAATACAAAGACTTTAGGGAGTATTTGCTACATAAAAACTGCAGCTAGAGAATAAGAAATTGATACACATGTGTATGTAATGAAAGCCTTCAATAATTTAAAAAACCTGACCAAACAAAACATAGGAAAGAAAAAAAATACAACCAATAACCAAAGCACAAAATACACTGCCCACAGAAAAAGCCAAAACCAACCAACAACCAGAAAAACATCAAAAACATTTAAACTCTTTCTGGAAAGATGATGAGTGTTGTATGCCAGTTTTCTATTCACTTCTTGGAAAACCTTTTGCAGTTCCATATGGGATGCCATCTTTTAGAACACTGTTATTTTAATTAGTGAACCAAAAAAAGCACTCTGCTAATTGCTGTTGCTTTTCTAGCTGTGCAGAAGCCCCTTCCACTGTTTGATGGTAGCAACACATATAACTGCAATGTACTGGAGATGAACTTCTTAATAGTAATTATAATGGTAGAACCAGAGATGCCAGTGAATCTTTGTTGTCATCCTCACTGATCAGAGGATTTGTCACCCTTTCTACAAAACTTCTTGTCAAGATTTGGAAAGGCTTTTCAATACATGACCTTATCAGTTACTTCCATGCATAAGGGAATGAGCAGAATATTAAATTGATCCGAATTTGCTTTGCTTCTAAAATTGTCTGCCATCTCTTTATTGTAAATATAAAAGCATGTTAAAAACTACTATTTCATTTCTAACTTAAATAATGTTAGAAGCGTTATTATAACAGAAAGAAATTAGGTGTGTCACTATCAGCATCAGATCCCATGTTCCTTTTGCCAGTTTGATTTGGTTTGGTTTCTTTCAGGTGTTTAAGGTGTAAACAGTTTCAGACTTGGGGAGAAAAAAAATTAATTGGTTTTAAGCCAGAAAGGTTAGCCAAAAATATCTAAACCAGTAGGGTGAACATAAACTTTATTTGGTTTGATCTTCTGAAAATAAGTGGCATGTTTTGTTGTTGTCCTTGTAAAGCTGGACTGTATTCACTTGAACTCTTCTGTTTTGGTTGATCTATTATAATTTTGGTTTTGACAGGTTTTCACTGTCATCTCCTGTGTCTGAGCTGGTAGGGAGGAATCTGAACTAAGTTGTGCTTAACCATTTAAGCTTGCTGGCTGTTCACAGTCTAATTGAGACCTCAGCCTTCAAGCCAAGGAAACAAGCAAGTAATAAGTGGAATAAGGACCCAGAAAGTTGAAGTTTTATTCTTCTCTCTGATGTTAATTTAGTGTTAATTTGGCCTTCCAATATGAGAGGTCATGCCATATCCCATTTATATTCAATTTGATTCTCCTTTGAGCACTTGTACCTGGAATTAAATAAGCAAAAATTGGACTAGATGATCTCTTGAGGTCCTTTCCCGTCCCTGATATTTTGTGAAAAATTACAGACCTTCAAAATTATGCTCAGTGTCTCAGGATTGTTTTTATATATGTACAAGAAACTCTGCCTCACCCATATGTTGGATTGCTAATGGAGGAATTGAAAAACGCTTTGCAGTTCTCAGAACAGAGGTGTCCAGTACTTGTCTCATGAAAATGACAGCATCTGCTTTGAATCTTGTCTCTGTATTTTTCCTCTTTGCTCCTCTTTCTCTTCAAGTTTGCTGCCAAATAGACTTGAATGTCATCACATCCATGCTGTTAGAATCGGAGACTTTTCATCCTGTGAGTAAACTGGCAGCTGTTAGTGGCAATGGAGATGCTTTTAATTTTAGCTCTTTAGCACAGCACTAGTTCTGAGAATTAATGATTGCATTCTTGGGTCCATCCATGAACTGAAGTGAAAGAAGGAGTAACTGTTGGATAGTACGATTTTTCTGTATAGAAAAAGTCAACCAAAACTGTTCTTGGTGACTGTTACTTTGATAAAAAATGATGGAGAATCAACAGATTGAGATGAGTAGTATGTGGCTGGCAGGTTTTGTGAAGTGTGGTTTTGGTGGTTTTTGTTTGCTTGGGGTTTTTTGTTGTTTTGTTTTTTTGAGCAAAAGGTAAATTACAAGAGTTTTAATATTCTTAGTCGCCCTGGAATGGGATGAAGTTGCTCTCTGCTCAGTAGGAAGGGTTGGTGCTCCCACTTGTTGCTGGGACAACCAGGGTCAGCTGGCTGAGGGTGGGATGAGAGATTGCACCTGTGGAGAGGGTTGAGCAGGTCAGATGATCCCAACTCACCAATAGGGTGTTCCATCCTATCTGCCATAGTCAGTATGAAAGCTGAGGGAACAGAATCAGCTTTTCTTCAGCCACTCTTTAGTGTCTTTTTCTTCAGTGACTGATGCCCAACAAAGGACCATGTCTCTCCATCACAGTTGGTAACTTCTGGAATCCAGGTCCTATCCCTTGCTGAGTCTAGTCTGGAACTTCCCCAGTGCCTGCTGGTGACATCTGTCTGGCTACTCGGTACAGTTTTATACATGTGTATTTCTGTAGTATCTAATTATTTCCTTTTGAATTATTAATACTTCATTGAAGTAGCAGTTTAATGTTCTATCTGTGTGCTTAGTGTAGTAGTTTACAGTATTTCTTTTACCTACTCATACTTCAGTGTATCACCACTGGATCACATACATCCTACATGAATACACATGTGTATAAGATTAATTTTATTTCTGTGCTGTTAGTGAGTTCAGATAAGGATTTCCTGCTCTGTTCATGAATACTTACTCATTACATTTTCAGGATCTTAACCACAATTAATAATACACTAGGTAGGTTTCTATAGCAACTTCTACTCGGGGACCTCAAAATGCTTTAGAAATGCTAGTCTTAGTTTCATAATAGCACTCAGATAAAGTGCATATAATTATTCGTATTTTGCAAGTGGGGAAGCTGAATTGGAGAGAGTGAGTTGCTGAAAGACATACAGAAATTGGTGACGGAATTAGGAGCACTATCTGGAGATTTGATCTAAAGCCTATTGAAAGTGTTCGGATCATGTAATAGATTTCTAGCTCCCTTACAGGGTTGTACTGAGCATCCTTCCATAATGATGTAAGCCTTGAATAAAAATTCTCTTTTCCAATAAGATTTTTGTTACCACTCTACCTTTAAGACTGCTTTACACATTTTCCAAAACAATCGCTTTTCATGGTTGTAGATTTTTATATTTCAAAACCCACCTGTTGTTGGAGAATATCCACATGGGTAAGGAAAGAGGACTGGTAATCATTTGAACATTTGTTCCAGCTGTGCAGACAAAACCAATACTAAACTCAGCAGAGAGATTGCTTAAAGCTGCTGTCCTTTGTGCAGTATCATTGATTTGATATCCAGGTAACGGTTGTACAGGAAATAGGGAGAAATGGAGGCCTCTGTTGCTTTTTTTCTTTTCATTCTTAATGCACTTATTTCTCTCATTACATTTGAACTCTGTGTGCAATTAAAGGGGTCTTGAACATGGCACTCAACAAGAGTGTATTTCTGTCTGAACTGCAGTTGCTCAGCTTTGCTGAAGAATGGATACATTGGGACAGGACAAGAAAAAAAAGGCTTCATATTCAATCCCAATTCAAGAAGAACAGAATTCTCTATTTTCTGAGCTGAAGTAGATTTAATTCTTTTCTCCTCCTTGCTTGTTCCCTCCACCTCCCAATAGCTGCCCAGTAAACTAAAGCCAGTTATGCTATTGAACTTAAAAAAAATTTTTTTAACATGAGAAGTATTATCTGCTGTGACCAAGGAAGTAACTTCTTTCTAATGCACAAGTGGTATCTATAGAGTAACTGACCAAATTGCTTGTTGCTTTTTCAATAGTCTTTCTGCTTCCTGCAGCAAAATACAGGAAATACAGCTTTTCTTCTGATTCTCTCAGGAGATTGGCCTTCAGGTTTCTGTCTCTTCCGCAGGCTGTGTTTGCTTGGGCTTATCCATCATTCTGTGAGTTTTAGCTTCCAGTCTGAAAAAGAAATGAGGCTTCCTTTCTCTTACCTTATTCCTTTCTCAGTGACTTAAGGAAAGAAAACTTGATCTTGATTGAAGGTCTTATAGTGTCATAATACAAATAATAACAAAATGATTGGAGGAAAATTAATCAAAGAAAAAAGGTAATTAATCCTTAGTGATTCTTGTTTTGCATCTTGCGTGAGTTGTGATGCTGTAGACTTAAAAATCATACTTCTGCCTGAGAAGTGCATTACTGCAGGAAGGCTGCAGGTTTTTCTTCTATTTTGGATCCTTCAGAAAAAAAAAAATGTCTCTAAAAAGCTTTTCCTCTCACTTCTCTCTCCCTGCTTTTGTCCAGTTTACTTATTATTGGAGTTGACAAGTTACTGACAGAGAAGTTGTGGAATTAATGTTCCTTTTTTGGCAGTTAGTCTAGATGTTTGTGCAAAGTGCTCAGGACACCGTTGAAATGCAGAGTGCAATGATAAGAGTTTATTTTGGCAGAGCACATGGAGATCCAGAAAAAAAAATCCTTGAAGAAACTACAACCAACCAAAATCCCAAGCCCCCTCTATTTTGCAGTCTATAGGTATCTGGAGAAACAGGAGGGTGAATCAATAGTGAGGAACTTGAGTATCTGGAAGTAGAGTTGAGTATTACCAGCTGCTAGCCAGTTATTGTTCAGATGGGCCAGTCCTAGCTTATAAGAGTCATTACTTTCCTAGGTATTTTTAAAAATCAGGTTTTTATTTTTATAGAGCAGAAGGATTGTCATTAATAAATGAAATAAACAACTGTTGGAAAGGAAGAGCTCAGGAATATTTCTAGTGTTAGTGCATTTGTGCTCTGCTTAATTACACACCCTATTTTGTGCTGCTCTGTTGACAGCACAGCATTCAATTTATGCTTTATTATTCAATTTATGAGTTTACTCTATGCGCTGGTATTTGAGAGACTCTATCAGTCAGTGTAACATTTTGGGTTGTCAATGCTCAATGTTTGCACCTTAATATAAGGGTCTGTGTAATACCACTGACGGGAATTGCTTCATATTACTGCCACCTTATGATGGGATGTGTTATGGTGTCAGATCAAATTAATCTTCTGTGCTGCTGTAACAAGGTGATTGTGCTTGTGATAAAAATTTATTTCTTCTAGCGGTGCATAAGCAAAAACTTGGTAATTGATACTGACATCTGGGAAATACCTAGTTATGAATAATGCTTCAGCTGCTTTTTCCTAGTAACTTTTTTGGGCTTTGGAATTTCCCTTCTTTCATCATCTTCCTTTAATTTGCAGTTTATTTTTCAGTTAGTGTTGTTCTAGTACTTAGTCCAGTACTTCTGGCAACTCTGAAATACTTCCCTGTGATTCAGTCTAATACAGCTTTCTGTGTGCATGTAATTTATAAACACGTTGACTAGTTGCACAGAGAGGACAGAGATTGTAGTATCATTAATACTGAATTTCTAAGTTTGTATTATTGTATTAATTTTTTTAAGAAGCAAACTCTCTGTTAATGGGAAGAAGCTGGGTTAGGGCTCTGTTTAAGAGAAGTACTGTAGTGGAAGCTCTGCCTTTTCTAGATACCAGAGAACAGAAGATGCTTCATAGGGCTGAACTACAGAGAAGCCTGATGTGAGCTTGCATGAAATAATCTAGTATAAATGGAATACCCTCAGGAGAGTTAACTTCTTTGATTGTGCTGCTTGTGTAGCTACTTTTTACCCAATAGCAGGTAGGCACTGGCAGTGTGGTGTGATGAAGGACATCACCTGATCCCTCTCTGCAAACATTTAGTCAGAGTTTTTCAAAGCAGTAACTATTTAGTTTATCTAATGTATCACATTTGATCTAAGAAAAATTCTTTCTTTCAGAAAGATGCTGGGATTAGTTAGAAATTCCCACTATCTGGAATGCAATAAGAAATGCCACATACAAGCTTCAGTCTATGCACTGAAAATTGGGATTTGTGCCTGTTGGATAGCATCCAAATGGAATTCATGCTTTTTGATGTAGAAAGATCAGCACTTGCTTTTGACTGTGACACTTTATTGTATTGAAACATGTAGTTATCCACAAGAGGCTCCTGAGAAACTATAGGAATAGCTTTTGTATTTGGAGATGAGCAGAGAGAGTTTGCAAAAATCATCTCTTCCTTTTTATGTATTTTCAACTTATCATTCAAGGCATGATGGTTGTAGCTTCGATTCCACTGGCTAGAGAAGAAATAATTGAAAAGAAGTAACACTACAGTACCCTAAAATAACTAGGAAATATAAATTCTCCGTGAAAATCTTCAAAATGTTAATGTTGCTATTTTAACTGTGGGCCTATGGGAGCTTTCCCACTAGTGTTGGATTTCAGTGTGCATTTTTGCCAGTGTGTCAAAAACTGCCACAGGAAACCTTTCTCTGGAGCTTTCATTTGGGAAGTAGCTATCAAACTTTGAAGGGCCAAAGACAGATCTTTGCATCTCCAAGTCATCTCTAAGGGTTGAGTGTGCAACTATACTTTGGCAGGAAACGCCAAAAAACAGATTTCATAGTTGATATCTGCAATGATCCCTATGGTGATTTGACTTGTTCATCTTCAAAAAATTGTCCAGACAACCCAAATCAAAAAAAGTTAAAAAAAATTATGAAAGCTTTACCAAAACAGTTGGTTTTAAGGCAGTACCACTTCCCTTTGCACAGAAAACTGGCTGGCTAAGACATGTTCCTGGATGCAAGGATGGAAGCTTGCACTGGGGTTGAGTGACACATTGAACTTCTGTGACATTTGGGTTGAGTTGGTGGTAATTTTGTCTTGAGTAGCTCCATCCTTTATTAGAACCTTCTTGTCTTTCAACTTCAGGAATATGTGCTGCATTTGAGGAAAGTGGATGTGTACTTAAGGTCTTGCTGTTGCAGAGCACTGTTGTCTCTCCTCCCTGTAATGGCTACACAGATGTGTTCTAGCGCTTCACTGGGTTTCAGATTTTCATCTCCCTGTCCCAGTCATTAATAGCATAGATCTATGTTACAGGGTGTAAGGTTTACAGAGCAGCCTGTGTCTGTTCTTCTCTGTCAAATTACAGTCAACAAAGACTTGAATAAAATATTGAAGAAATACTTTCATAGGTGGCTGTGGACATAGAGGGAATTATACCAATTGAATACTAGCATTTGCTAAAGCTTTTCTACCACCCTAGTGCTCATGGCATCAGCTAACTCCCTGTCCTTTGGAATACAAAACACGTGTGCCACTTGTATCTGTTGCATCCTTCAAGTTTCCAGTAGATTTATGTTCATAACATGTACTGAAGAGAGGAATGTGTTCAAATGCTGAAATGATGTGTGATGGGACAAAAGCAAATAGAGAAGGATGAGAAGAATACAGAGAATACGTGTTTTTAGCTTCTTGTTCTGATCACTAAAGTGGCTTTTGTCAGACTGGATCACTGACCTAATTTAACATGGTAAATCTTATTTCTTCAAAGTAGTCACTTAGTTCCTATGTGCTTTCTGCATCCATAAGTTTATATATACTTTGTGCTCCCTTCAGCAGCATCTTAAAAATACCTGCATAAAATATAAGCACTTCATCTGAATAGATTTTAAAAATCAAATAGCCTGCTCTACTTCTCTCCCATTGCTCCTTGTTTTCAGAACAAAACTGTGAAATTTCTCTCATTTCACCATGACTGGTCTGTGAAATTGGGCATCGCTCTCTTTTTAGTTTACTGAAGGCCCCAATTATAAGATCAGGCTCTGGAACCATAAGTTTTGCCTGGCATGGAAATTTTTGTTTGTGAGTGATTTATTTGGGTCCATGTGTATGCACAGCATGGGAAAGTGTTTTTCATTCTGAAGTACAAAGTCAACTGACCTTGGGATGTGATTCTTGTACATAAATGATCTGAGTATACACTCATTTTTCTTGAGGGTTTGCATGTTTAAAAAGTCATGATCTTACTACAAATGCTTACAGTTGTTCTAACCCACTACTTTACTATTACTAGTAGATAGAATAACACTGAATGTAACAATACACGCATGACCCTTGATGGATTAGCGCTTGTCCTTCAATGTTTTAAACATATTTAGACATTTTGCAGCAGTTGATGGTGTCTTGGCTGATCTGAATCAATGGCCCATCCGTGTATTGGTAACAGTTGTTTTGGGGTACTGACTAATCTATAGTGAAATAAAATGCTTGAATTATATGCGTCGTGTAGGTGCCAGGGACTTGACATTCCTCTTACACCTGTGTACGTGCAAATGTGCATCTATCTGAACCTGACCCACGTCACAGTGAGTAGCTGTAGGAGATGAGGAGATATAGCCTCCACTGCCTAAATCTGTCTCCTGTTCTCATCTCTGCATTTCCTTCAGTGAAGTGTGAACACTGGAACCTGTCTGTGGCTTCCTATTCATATGCTAACTAAGATTTCTATGTCAGTCACACATTCAGATGTTAGTGACTAAATTGAAAACTGATGCATTTATCCAGTACAACTGATTTCATGTGAGTTTCTAGTAATTGCATTTCACACAAATAAAACTAACTTTTCTGTGACCAAATACTGCTCTGAAGGATTTGGCTGTGTTTTGATACTTTCTCTTTGTGTTTTTCTTCTTTAGTCAAGACTTTCCATTAAGACTAAATCTGCTGGTGTTAGATAGCATGTCGTTATTAGTAAAATAATTCCCTGGGGGGCGGGGTTGGGAAGCAGAATATAATCTGCACAGTCATATTTAGGAGATTGTAGAAGGATTATTTTTACTTTCTATTTTTATATAGACTTATTTATTTAAAAATAAAATTGAGGAAAAACTTTGACTTGCTGTAGAGAAGGATTCAGGCGTTGCAGCTCTGTGTGTAAAAGCTTGCTTACAGTAGCTAAAGGTTACCATGGAAAGCCATCAAGCCCTGGGGTCTGTAATGTATACCATGGAGGTGGTACTTTTTGATTTCTTACGAGTAAAATGAGATTTGGTGTATTTTTTGAAAGTAAGCTCAGTCAATACTGAATTCTCTAAAAGCAATCTTTGAAGTAGGATAAATCCCCACAGAAGCTGTATTTCATGATCTTTGAAATAACCCTATTTTTAATTCCAATTATGGAAAATAAATGCAGGCTATAAAAGAGTATTGTTTTGAAAGGTGTCCTTGAAGCTGTTTATGCAAACTGCAGGAAAGTATTTATAGTATTTAAGCAAGAATAATCTGTCATATTATTTCAGATAATACTTGTTGTATGTAATTTTGAGGATATTTTAATCCTCCTAGAAATTTCCGATCCCTTTGTCATATATGTCGCCACCATAACTGTAAACTATTAAAGATACATTAAGTTACCTAATCTGTCTGTTGTCTGTTAGATATTAACAGATACACTAAGTATCTGTTAATTTCAGATGTTCTTCCTCTCTCCTTAGGAAAGTAATAGCAGAGTGGTGCTTCAGGCCAGCAGGTCAGCTGTTTTGACTTGCTGCTCTTCTCTAAAATGAGTTAAGAGAACATAACAGATTTGAATATTTTCAAATAATCATAGAGTAAGAGCACAGGTGGCCTTTCAGAAGAGAGGGCAAAAGGCATGAATTGTTCTACAGAAGTAAATGCTTGAGGTAACTACCAACTCATAATTATTCAGGAAATGCTATTAAGATGAGAAAGCTGTCTCAGACAAAAATGGTTTTGCATTAGATTTGTGGGTTATGATGCTGATGTAGGAGTTGTAGGAAGTAAATCTCAAATTAGGAGGAACTCCAAGAGGTTCTCTCTCACTTGTATGGAGGTATTTTGAATTGAGGCTGCTAGGGAGTGATGTGGGGAGGCTGATGCTGACACTGCAACTGCTACAGCTTCTGTGGGTTGTTCTAAACTTTGCCGCTGCATTCCTGTAATATCATGTTTTGTAAGTGATATCCTGGTGTAGTTTGGTTTGTCTTGTGCTCATGTTTATTGGAAATGTTTTTTCCTCTCTATTTTGGTTTGTGATTTTATTTTATTTTTTAGTAATTAATGAGCACAGTAAGATGCCTTGAACAAAATATGTCTTATCTTTTAATGCCTGGTGATGGAAAAGCAAAGAAATTATTTGTGTTAGAAATATCAGAATATGTAGAGACACAAAGGCTTGGCAGTCTGGTGGTGTCTTGAGTTCTTGCAGTGCTAGTGAATAAATTTTAAATTGTCACACTTTTCACAGATGGCTTTTACACTCTGCATTATTCTGCCTTTGAAAGGCCTGATTAGTAGTTTGTAAAAACCCATCCCTACTTAATAAAACAAGGTATTTGGAAATTTTAACGCTACATTTGTATGGTGGCTTTTTTTGCTTCTTACTATATCTAAGAGAAACTAAAGACAGAGAAAATACTTGAGGTAACATTAAGGTGAGCAGGATTTACATTGAGAAATTGATGTTGGAGTGTAAGTGATGAATTGTGAGCCAACTGGTGTAGGAGCAGGAATTATGGTCCTGGATTTGCTTTTTTTGATAGATTTGTCAAATTAAGAGTGATTGATCTTCAGAAATAAGATCACTTTTGCTAGTGCTGTTCTGCAGCACTGCATTAAGGCAGTTTGCACCTCTCCTGCTCCCTTGTCAATCTGTAGGACATGATTTCTTTTTGTTGTGACAGCAGTTGGCCACTTTGCACTTCTGGCGTAGCATCAGAAATAATCAGCCTGTTTGTAGTCATTCTTTTTCCCCCTGCATTGCCAGTCAGGTCTTTTCCTGTCTTTGCCAGCCAATTAGTGTGTACCATGAATAGTGTCTTTTCACCCACTAAAATCTTGAGTGATTTGATTTTACTTTGTAGTGGAGGGGAAGGATGGAATGCAGGTGTAAGTCTTTGTGTGCAGGTAGTCTCCACTCCCTTCCTACAGACCCAGTCTGGGCTATGGATGGTTGCATGTGTTCAATTTGCAGTTTTGAGGAGCCAAACATGGTAACTCGTGAGCCATGGCAAAGAAGATGCAGATTCAGTCTCAGAGCTCACAAATTGTGTAGATTTGTTCAGTAAATTTCAGTAAACTGCATTCACATCAGGATACATAGGCAACTAATTTGCCTCTAAATTCTTATTGTTAGTAGAACTTCAAAAGAGAGCAGAGTTTCAGTGAAGGTAAGACTTTGAAAGTTATGGGTGGGGAATGTGAGTGCTGGTTTATCACACAGGCTCACTAAAGCAAATGAATAATTTGTTCCCCTTTGAATCCCTTTTTTTCCTCCTTCTCCAGATAACGATGCTTAAACTTTACATAAATAGCTGGAATGCTGGAGAGGGCCTGATAAGCGGATTTCTTCATCTGTGCTGGGTCTCTCTTCTATCATATATCCCTTGCATTATCTTGTGTGAAACGCTTATTGCCGTTTCTTCCATTTAGTCTCCTATATACATTATCTATAATGCGTAAGGGAGTGCGTGTCTGAATGAAGGACAATATCCCATAAAGCAAGAAAATGACTTGTAAGTTGCAAGCAGCAAAGCCTTAATGTTATGATCTCATTATGTTAAGAAAAAAATTCCCTACTACCATCCTTTATAGTACAGAGTTTGATTTAATTTTCTTTCTTTTTTAATTTTCCACACATTAAATCAAGCTGTGCTATAAAAGAAATGGATAATGATGAAGTAGGTTACAATGTCTATGCCAGGAGATTTCTTTGTGAATCTCCTCTTTTAAAGTAAAATTATAAACTTCCAGTGTGTTTGTTATGTGGGGAGCATCAAATGAGGAATGTTGAAGTGATATAATAGAAGGAATAGTACCATTTATCCTCTTCAAGAACTGAATTCTAAACTTGGAAATGCAGGGTGGGAGTGTCTTTGCATTTTTGAGTGCCTGGTTTACTCTTTATAGTTATTTTGAAGTTTTTAGGTCATTCAGTGGCATTATTTGTAAGAGGGGAGAGGGGTTAACCCAAGGTCTTGCCAGATACTGGGGTCCATTTGCATTTGTGTGTTCTGTGATACTCTTATTTTTAATCAAATTGTAATTAGCAAATAGGTGTTAGGGAGCCTGCCTGAGGTTATCCCAGCAACTCTCTTGTCATTGGAAGATCATGTTGCATACTGAGATGCTTCTTATTATTGAATTTATAGATTTTTTATTTTTTTTTTTGGCCTACACTTGTTTGTCAAGATTTAGAATGCTGGAACTTTGGTCCTTTCCTCTGGAGATAGTTCTGCAAAACTGTTTCTTTCTTACATGTTGCAGTTGTCTGCATTGTCACATTCTTTTGTTTTCCTTAGTTGTCATATTCATATTTGTGTTTACTACAGCAAATAATTTTTTTCCATCATCGGTGCATCTGTTTTCCTGCATTTCTAATCTTTTTTTTATTCTTTATTTGCTTTTAGGCAAGCTATGAGCATCTAGTTGCTTTTTTCCTTTTGTTTAGTTTTGAATGTCTGTGGAGCAGTCCTTGAAAGCAGATACTATTTTCCATATTTGATGCCCTTCAAGTTATGCCAGTGTCTCTTTTGAGAATGAGCTGACATGAACCCAAATGAAAGAGTCCAAGTGGAGAACTGGAGTGTCTTTGACAGTCTCTTTGTGGGACTTGCAACTAGGACATGGCTGTGTAGGCGGCACTAGGACCTTGTTTTGTTTCCTCCTCTCAAAACCTGGCTCTGTGGCCTGAGGAAACAACTTCAGGGAGCAACCAGACAGAGACACCAGCTGGTACCAACAGCTGCAGAAGCAGCACAGCAGAGGCTGGAGGCCATGCAGAAGCACCCTGCAGTTCTGGCCCAGCCATTTGCTGCCCTGTGCTCACTGGTGATGTGCTAAAAACTCATACCCATCTCTTCCTCAGGCATGTATGCTTTTACCCTCCTCACCTTATTCCAGACTCCTCCCTCCCCTTAGCTTTGTGTTACATTACCTCTTTGAAGTAAATCCCTCCCCGCACGAGCAGTCCTCAAACTGTAGAGATGGTTTTACACCTCATTGTGCCGTTCCTCATTCTGCCTTTCCTCTGTTGTACTTACTGTCTTTTCCTGTTAGACTTTGGGAGAGATCCTGGCTAGATTTCTGAACTTGCAGTCTGTTGTGCACTGTAAGCAAACACTGTAAACATTCTTGCAGTTCCTAAAGGTTAAACAAGAATTAGGAGTACTGCTGGTAGTAACATTGGAGGCCTGTATCAGGTCTCACAGATATAGGCATGTGGCACACAAATGTCTTCCTTAGCTGAGTGTCTGAGGTTCAGGTTATGTCCTCATGTCTATCTGCTTGTCCTTCCTCCTTCTTCTAAATTATTTCACATTTGACAATGTTTGGTGCATTTTTTCACCATCAAAGCCTGCTGGTTTTGGGTGTCAGTGGACATAAAGCCTTCAGTGGATTTTTGCTCAAAGCCCTCAGTTTTAGTTGTGTAATTATGAACAATTTTCTGCCAAAACTGTCCTAAAAAATAGAAGACATTTTAAAAAATTGTTGCGTAATGTCAAACAATATAAAATATGTCAGGTACTGTTTCATGAACAATAACATCTGTGTTTTGGCTGAAAATCAAAATGCCTGTTGCATAGGCAATGCTGAATTTTTAAAGAGCTTTTAGACACTTAGTGGAGTGCTAACTATTTTTAGTTTTTACAGAAATATGCGTGCTTTCAACTATGCCAAGAAGCATTGAAGTGGTATTATATTCTGAATCATTGCAGAGTTCTGTTCTGTAGTCTTTCCTTCTATGACTTCTTTCCTTAAAATAGTAACAGTAAATTTAACATATTTAAGAAGTATTATCACCTTATTGAATCTGGAGCATAAGCTCCTAGAGATGGCAGAATTGTAAAATCTTTTGTAAAATGGTGAGCACATTTGTGGTGCTGTACGTATAATGTGCTTGTAGAAAGGGAAGTTAAGTTTTGTGGTGTGTATTTTCAATAGTCCACCCCAGATCCACCACTTACAGAAGCTGGGTAATTCTCCTTATAAAGTTAGTCCGGAATTACTCAGTCCTCTTTAATTGTGGGAGAACCCTGTTACATTCAGAGTCCCTTTCATGTACGGGTTTTCTGTGTACTTGCAGGACTATGGCAAGAAGTGCATCACAGGGCTGCTCTTCAGTGAAATTCTGTTATGCTTAGGTTCCTCTGAATGATCATTTTGCTCCTTAAAATGTTCAGAAATAATTCTGTAGATCTGCAGTAACTATTGATTTGGATTTGCAGATTTTTTTCTGTTTTACTTTTTTCTCAAAAAAAAGTCTGTGACCATCTCCATGCTGCTGCTTCTGAAATGCCCAAGATTGAGAAAAGTTGAGAATGTATAATAGCATATTTGGGAGCAATATCCATAGAATTTACACTTGGTTTCCTCTCAAAAAAATACTACTATCTAAATTTTCATTCTTTGTTTTTCCTTAGTGGAGGAATGAGTATTGTGAGAGTGGGAACAATAGTTTCTTCTGGCTTCCTCTGTGGAGAGCAGAATTTCTGTGTGATGTGGGTATACTCAGCACAGATCTAGGAGATCTTCAGAGGGATTATGAGGTTCTCTAAACTTTTTTTGGTAACAAATTATATACCATTCCCCCTTTTTAATAGTAGGAAAAAAGGTCATTTTCCTAGGTACACTAGTTAATCCTTTGGACTTTGGAATCTTGCCCTGAATCCAAGGAACCAGTTAGGTTTGTTCTTTACTTTTATATACCTTTATCAAACATTCAAGTCCTCTTTCTGGCATGTAAAGCTAATTTATAGGGCTGGGCTGCACTGTGTGAGGAGTTATACACAAATGTCAGGATCCTGCTGAGAAATTTGGACAATCCCATTGTTGTTTTCACAGTAGAAGGGAACTATTGTGTCAAACCTGTGCTCTAAAACCTTTTAATGCAAGTTTATACCCTACTCTGTTTTTACAAGCATGTGTTATATCTACTGTCGGTAGTAGGTTTAAAGCCTGACACTGAATTACAGAAGAAATATAATGCAATGTGTTTGACACTCATGTGACTGGCTCTTGTTGCTCCCTTGACATTGTGAGCTTCAGAAATTGATTCAGGTGCACTGAGAATTGATTTGAGAAGTCTCTCTGGCCTTATGGGACAGCAGTGGAAAGGAAGCTCAATAAAAGGATGTTGTAAAAGCAGCATGCAGTAATAAGCAGTACCCAAGATCAAGGAAACTGAAACATTTCAGGGGTACTCTCACTTTGAATTTTAGGAAACAATATGGTAGTGAAAGCCATTTTAACAGTAGAACTAATTTACTTTTTGCTACTAGAGTTTTTTTCTCTTTTGCCCTGAGTCTTTTACAAAGATACATAAGCTATGATACCAAAACAATTCTTAGGCCTATTCTTGTTTCTCTTCATAAGTCTTTTGTGCTGCCATGTCTTCTCTCTGTTATGCTGGTGTTATTTTTTAGAATTATTTTCTGATGTCCTGTGAAGGATGTATGGTACCAAAGAAAATGGTGTAGTTGGCTACACAGAACAAGCTGCTAAATAGGCCAGGCAAATGAAATGAAGAATTAATGAAAAGACAATAACACAAATTTTAAAGTCACACAAAAAAAGTGTTTACTCTCTCCTTGTCAATCTTAGTAATTACAGGAATGAGTTTTTCCCTGAGGTACCATGGTTCTTTGTAAGATTTTGACTTACTAGGGATAAGTACAAGCTAAATCTGGGAGAGACTGTAGATAACCATTTGAGACATCCTGAGCTAGAATACCAGAGTTTTAAGAAGGAAAAACACTGACAAAAATCTGTTATCGAATGACCTGAAGTTCAGGTTGTACAGGACGCATTATTGCTAGTGTGGCAAATCAGAGTGAGTGAAAACCCTTGAAGTAAATTTTAGGGTATACTGCATGTATTTAATTAACCTGAATGGCATAAGACAACCTGAACTGTTGGTGTGTCTAATATGAATGACTGGAGACTGGTGCAACTTAAACTGGATAAAGGCTTTATGAAAATTTTCTAACTCCAGGGACCTGCACCTTCCAAGGCCATTCTTGAAAGGAATTGTGATGCAACATACTCTCCTTCCTTACAGAAGGACAACTGAGACTCAAACTTGTGGTTACTGCTGTTTAACGTATGTTGTTTCTGTGAGGAATCAGATGGATTAGAGGGACACAAGTAGGCACTAGTCACTTCAGTCCACTGCTTCCACCATACAAAAAAATGTATATGGCTCTTTGGAGGAATGAAGTTAACTAAGACTTAGAATAATGGATAAAAACATTGGCCTGTCAAGTCCAGTATATTGATGAGGAGTTCTTAGTGTTATCTCTTTATCCTGTGGATACATCACTCGGATTTGTCCCTTCCTTAGACATCTTTTGTGTTCTTTAGTACCCTCCTGGGATTGTTTTATGAAGCGATTCTCTCCACTGAGCATGCAAGCACACTTGTTAACATTTGATATATGTAAGCCACATATTTTATTATGGTGTATGTGTTTGTATAGGATTCATATTGATTTTCTTGTGTTCTAGTCAATGATGAAGTGAAGCAATAATAAAGCACGTATGTGCTGGCTTTGTTTTCTTTACCTCTGCTGTGACTTGGGCACACCATTTAAACTTTTTTTAGATATGCCTAGTGCCATGGAGAGGTAATCTTTCTCTTGGGTAAAGCAATGTAGTGTTACAGCAGTGACTGCTGTTAGCTACTGTATTTGCCATTTGTGCCTAATTCCTGTGTGCTGAGAAGTCTCCTCACTTCAGTTTTTTCCTTTTACATCAGGTCATTTTGGTTCTTTGTTCATTAAGAGCTTATTCCTGTTTCTAGTGCAGTTGAGGCTGAAATTCATGATGGCTGAAGGGAAGGTTAGAGACAACCATCTAAAATAAATGCTGTGTGAGTATGAAACTGAATATGTAAGTTTTCACATGTGTAACAATGTTGCTTGTCTATGCTGGTGTTTTTGAAGGAGACTTCCCATTAATGGTGTTGATATGATTGCAGCTTGAGCTTGTACAGCACAGCCTGTTGATTAATGTTTTATCCATGTGGCAAAAACTGGAGTAACATTTGTATTGACCTGTAGCACTTTGCATAGGTACAATTAAAAGCTGGTGCTTGTCAAATAAGGCTTTCATGAAAGTACTGAGGATTTTCTGGCTTGTGATTACTTGTTTTCCTCTGAAGACTGTTAACTCCAGATTTGTATAGCGTGTGTGGATGGAGTGAATGATTATATTGTGTTGCATATTTTCAGCCTGCTGAGGTGAATAAAAGGCAAAGTATAAGAAATGTAAAAAGGACAGTTTTAAATTGCTGACAATAGCAGGACTAGGGGAAATGGATACAAGTTGAAGGAGGGAAGATTTGGGTTGGATATTAGGGGGAAGTTCTTTACTAGGAGAGTGGTTAGGTCCTGGAACAGGCTGCCGAGGGAGGTTGTGGATGCCCCGTCGTTGGAGGTGTTCAAGACCAGGCTGGACGAGGCCCTGGGCAACCTCATCTAGTAGATGTGTTTGTCAGGTGGCCCTGCTAGACAGGGGGGTTGGAGTTACATGATCCATGGGGTCCCTTCCAACCCAGGTGATTCTGTGATTCTGTGATTCTGTGATTCTGTGATTCTGTGATTCTGTGATTCTGTGATTCTGTGATTCTGTGATTCTGTGATTCTGTGATTCTGTGATTCTGTGATTCTGTGATTCTGTGATTCTGTGATTCTGTGATTCTGTGATTCTGTGATTCTGTGATTCTGTGATTCTGTGATTCTGTGATTCAACATTTGCTTAAAACTCTGTGGTCGTTAATCTGTCATTTCCTCCTTTCCTGTCATCTTGATATTCCAAATCAGTGCCCTGTTTTGAAGCAAAGCATCCCTTTTCAGCTTTATTTTCTATTTTTAATGAGGTTTTAAACTTACATGTTTCATCACTTATAAGCACACTCTCAGAGAGGTTCCACAGTGTAATGATGGATATAAAGCAAGCTGTGGATGTAACAGCTAATGCCACCAAAGACCACAAAAAAAATTAGGGGGGAGAATCATGTGATGAACTAGTATTTACTTGCACAATTTGAAAGGATTTTTGCCTAATGTTAATTAGCACCTTTCAATTAAAGTAATAGCCCATTTTCTAATAATGTTTTTATACTCCAAAGAAAATTGTCTAAATCTGTAAAAAGAAAAAAATAATTTGACCAACGGATACTCCTATATCATTAAGGAAACATGAGGACAATGCAGAAGGGAAAGTTGTATGTTACTGCTTTTTTATGGTTTGGGTCTGTATCCTGGAACACTGATGCTGCAGCTCTGCTCACAGTGAGCAGGGCTAATCCATCAAGCAACAGAATTTCATAATTCATCATTGAAGCCTGGGCAGTGGTCTTCCTGCATTTCTTGAACTTACCTTTTTTTCTTTTTTTTTTTTTTTTCATTTTTCCTTTTGTTTCCTTGTTCTGTATGTGAAACTTTAAAACAAAAAGAGAGCTAAAAATTAATGAGTCTTTATTTCCTAGTGAATAGAGATTGCATCTCTCCTCCCAGGGCTTGCTCAGGGTCAGTAACAACTTCTGCAAGAACGATTTATTGACTTCTCTACTCTGACCAGAATTAAAACTGTCACCAAAGGGCCTGTAGTCCCTCGACAGCAGCTTGGCCTTCTCAGTCAATCTGTCAGAAAGATGGCTTTAGTTACATAGCAATTAAAAGACTTATTTCATGGTGAGTAACTAAAGGGAAGTGGAGGGCAGAGAGAGAAAGGTTAACACAGTGAGGCAGAAATAGTGCAGAGCACCAATTCTGTTCTTATGTAGAAATTTCTCCTTTCCCATCATCTCTCCCTGTTGTTCGTTTTCTACTCCTACTTTGTCTGTGTCACTTGAATTATTGAAGCATCTTTGGGGACTTTGGAGGCTTTATGAAAAGGGTTAAGATTACTGGGCTGAAATGCTACAAGTTTACTTAATGGTATCTTGAACCCAGCTTCATGGGGGATCAACCTCTATGTGATTGTAGACAATTTTACCATCTTTGATGTCTTCCATGTTTTTCCCCTTCTAACTTTTCATGAATTTAATACAAAATTTACAAGAAAGGCAACCGCTTCTATGGTACAGGGCAGGCAGTTTGCCTTTAGAGTTCTGTTGGGAAAACCAAAGCCGGTATAACTTTACAAGGGACTAGAGACTCAAGTGAAAAAACACTTATGTAAAAATTGTAACTTAAAGGAAATTTTAAGTTCAGGTTTGCAACTTATTGGAAACCAGCTGGCTTGGTTTCCATAGGAGGCTTGTCTTCATCACTTCCTTTTCTTATAGTCCTACGTGTTTTGTGATCAGCCAGCTGCTTTACCCTGAAAAAGAGCTGTCCCTGTGGAAATGGGTGTAATGTCTATGTCAATATTAAATATTCAGATGGAATTATTGTTTGAACCAACCTTATGCAGTATCAAAGCATTAGGATTCTCTTTAATTCTCTAAAACCACCATAAAGACCCCTCATAATGTCCCCTCGTGCTGTAATCTTCTGAACTGTAGTGTGCCAAGGGGGAAACAATGTTTTTTGGGTGGCTAGTTGAAATTGTGTGTCTTTCTTACTGCATATTGGCTTGTTGTCATTTTGCTTGATGGCTGGTGTATTGCATGATGATCTTCAGACCTTGCAGAACTGCTATTCTAGCAACACTTCATTAATTACACTGGATACGTGCTACTGGCACTGTGAATTTTACCTGGTTTGTCTGCAGGAATGTATTGTCAGTGAATTGTCCAGCAAGCCTAAAAGATCCCGTTCTAAGTGATAGGACAACCAGTTTTTAGCTAGTTTTGTAAAGGGTGCTTGAATGTGTACTTATCTGCAGCTTCCTTTCCCCTCTGACTTCCCACAGGACAGAATTGGTGTCAGAACTCAATAACATTATGGGGACTGAAATGTGATTCAGACCTATTTTGCTATATTCAGTAAGTGCATAAATATTTTTAATCCAAACACATTACAAAGAAAATAATACTAAATTTGGTTTAATATGTTGATCAGAAAGGGATGAAGTAACATCTCAGACTTGCTGAGGTAGTCTGTGCCATAGCTGTGAGTGAAACTCTGGATTTCTGTGTGACAACATAGTGTTTTAATGACCAGATCTTGTAATTATTTTACCAGGGGAGTGCACATCACTGAAAGTGTCAGTGTGCTACACTGCATTTGGTATCATATGTAGAGTAGAATATAGATCTTTTTCTGACTATAACTTCTCTGTGTAATAAAACTTTGGTGGAACTTAATGCCCAAGTATATTTGAGAAGACTTTCTCTGATATTCTGCCAATGCATCTTGGTTTGTTCATTGTTGGAGCAAATGGGTCTCCGGAGTTGAAGGCTGTTCTGTCTCTGAGAGAACTTTGTGTGAGGTAGGCAAAGATTTCTTGGGCTAGTTTAAGAGAACCAGTTAAATTTAACATGGATGCTGGTCTGAAATTGAAATAACTCACAAAAGCCTTTGTTTGATTTGAATTTATGGGCTTTTTTTTCACAAGTTCACAAATCCAAGAATTCTTAGTTAAATGTCCATTTATTTCCCTTTGATCAGATCCCTGTAAGTGAAGCATGAAAAAGAAGTTCATTTCAAAGAGGAATGTTAGGGGCCAAGTAAGTTAGAAGCCTTGGATCAAAGTGTTAACAAAAGCTGATAAGCTGACTCTGCTGGAGATAAGGTAGAACAGGTGTCATCAAAACAGTCTGTGAGGTGATGCAGATTCTTATTCTAACTCAAATATAGCTTGATTTGCTGTGGACATAAAGATGATAGTACTACTGGCCCAAATTGGAGCAAGTTTTGTGGCTTATTATAATGCTTGTTTATTCATTTTCACAAAAGATATACATGGACTCTCAAATATGGATCCTCTGGAGGTTTTAATTTACACTTGAGCAAAGGAAGATAGGACTGGGGGAAGAGTTAAGGGGAAATTAGTTTAATCAGAACTGGTAATTTGGACTTAAACCAAAGCCAGAAATGCTCTGCTTTGAACCTGTGAAAAGTACCATTTCCTATGTTAGCATTTTTCTAGCTTCTGTAAACACAAATGTACCCAGCTTGTGATTTCTCTGCAGCTTTAACCTTGGGTAAGACTGAATGACTCAAAGGGGCCATCTGACTTACTAGTAAAACTAATTGCACCTTAAAATATCTTTTAAAATAAAGAACTTTCTTATTCAGGGAGTGAATCCAATTATAATTTTAGGGTTTCACCCAGACTCATCAGGTTTTAATTTATTTGAAATAGTTCTGACTTCTGGGGACAGTAGGTGTGACCTTTGAGTTTTGTGCTTTTATGAAACTCATGCTTCCCTGAACTAGTAGGTGACAGAAGAGAGCAAGATCTTTAAATTTTTAAAAAGTTTTACTCTGAAATGATGTCTGTGATAAACCTACAGTGTAAAGGAGCATTGGCAGCAAACGATAAGAAATGTCAAGGAAAGGGCACAAGTGAGAAAGGGATTTTAACTTACTGGTATCATGCTATGTCCTCTTTTTGATAAGCTGTAATGACAGTGGTTGTCAAAGCTGTCAGAGTGCTGAAGGGCTCTTCTTGAGACATATCTCTGTTATTGACAGGCAAGGAAGAGTGTCTGGATGTGGAGGGATATAGTTTGATCTGTTTTACTCTGAATCATAAGAAAAGGTGAAATGATGAAATGTTTAGTGATACTCTTCCTCATCTGTAATTACTCATTTGCCATAGAATCTGTGGTGCTTTGTATGTGGACATTTCTCCTGTACCTGTGGTGTAATATTAGGGACCTTATGCATTAACTTTTCTATAATTAAATATCTGTTTAGTATATACTATGTAATTATATGCCTCTTACAGTCTGTTTAACTATGACACAGGTGTTGGTCCAGAGGAGTTTTAGTTAACTGTAAAGCTTTGTAAGAAAGGAATGAAAAAACCCTTTTTTTCCCAGTGTCTTGCTAGGACTGCTGTATTAGAATGTTCCAAATTCAGATACTCTCAGCTTTCTGACATCATTGAAGAGTGGACAAGCTTTAACATGTTCAAAAACCTGTTTTTATGTCCCACCTCCTTGAGAAATTTGTCAAATAACCAAAACATTGAAATATGAGCCAATGGTCATAATGCAATAATATTTGGGATATAGCCTTTGGACAGATTGAGAGAAATAAAGGGTTGGAATCCTTGCTTTGTTCACACCCTGCCTTTTAGTGGGCCAGTGTTCTTTGCTGTCTTGCTTTGAGTATATACTGAAGTGTTTTCTTCTGAAATAGCTCCATGCGAATGAATTTGCAAGAGCAGTTGAGTCTTATTTTTCAGTAGTATCAATGCAATGATATTGCTGTTCTTGAACTTAAGCTCATGTAGTGTCTAGAAGTTAACTTCTGCTTGTGCCAACGTGAGCTTTACCAGAGTGAATCAGAAAAGCAGATAAGCAGTATATGAGTAGAAAATTTTGAACAGGAGATAAAAGTACTTAGTCTGTGGGGAGAAATCTGACTGAAATTCTGAAAATAACTCTTAAGGAAAGAAGCTAGGGGAACACAGAGCAAATCTATTTTCCATTATGGTGACTCCAGTGGTGTACAATTGTTGGGGGTTTTATACATTCCATCAGAAATATGTGATTATTCAGTCTTCTTAGAAATGAAGAACTGTATGCAGGTAGAGCAGTATGGATTAAGTTTGATTGTATTACTATTCAGGTTCACTGGTAGAGAAACTCCTCTGAAGCATTCTGCTTGGTTACTGATTAGTCATTTAATTTCAAACACCTTGTAAGATTGAGTTCAGTTTTCTTCAGGGACTTCTGTGGCCTTTTCATTCTATTTGGCCACAGAACTACCATGAACCTAAGATGGAAGCTAAGGTTTAGTATGGATACTGTTTGTCTGGGTTGCAAAAGTAGCATCTTCAGTTCTGAAATTATCAAATAGTTCTTAGGAAAGATGGAAATTTTTACTCTAATAATTTGTAAATAATTCCCCTAAACCAAATCTCCATTAATTCAGTTTATGATAATTCTTATAGCTCCTTAAATGGCATTACACATTTTTATCTATTTTAAAATTAGAATTGTTTTGCCTTTCCCCCTTTCCCTCCTCTTATTTCTTCCTGATGCTCTAATGAAACAGTTTTGGGGCAGCACCTGTGGGACCGGATGGCGAGATTTGTGGACAAGAATCCATGAGAGGTTATGATGTAGCTAAAATTTGTGTGGTCAGATATGCTTGTTGTATTTACAGTGACATAATGACTTCAGCTCCTCTAAACCTGAAGAAATACAAACAGAGAATCACAATGAGGGCATTTGTACAGCAGAGGGACTTGAAAGTTGTTGTTTAATATACCATTATTATTTTTATTAGAAATGGGATTATCCTGCTTCTTTATATTTCTTGGACTGTCATTTAACCGTTGCCCCCCTGAGCAGAATCATTCATGCTGTGAAGTTTTTCACATTGCAGTAAACCTGGAAGGCGCATCTCCTTTTCTGTAAGGTAAGACTGGACTGGCAAAGCAAGGATTCCTGCTGCTTTTTCCATGGCCTGGCCAGTCATCTTCTGCCTGCTGAAGCACTAGCAGCTACTATACATTCAGGGTATTTGTGCTCTTGCTGCTGCTGCTCAACTATACACTATGCAGGTGCTTGAAGAAGAAGTGTTTAGCGCTCATTCACTTAGTCCTCCTTCCTGTGTTTACATGACCTGTATATGTAGAGATGATGATCCCCATATAAAGCATTGCAAAGGGTTTGGGGCTTTGCTAACCTTTAGGAGAGGGAGGTATGTCTAAATGGTTGATGCTTTACTGTCAAGTTCAGAGTGTTGTTATGTCCCAAATCTGCAGTCCAGAGGCTTGACTGGAGTGTGTTTTACTTTCCATTATATGCAACTGCATATCTTATGAAACCAAGTTGTACAAATGTTTCTTGGCAGTGCAGACACTGGTGAAGCAGAAGGCTCCTGCCCATGGATTTTTGGCCTGTAAAAAGTAAGTGCCTCTGGTCTTGCATGCACAGTGGTCTAGAAAGTTTTTACAAACAAAGCTCTAAAACAATTCTGACGGAAGTAGATTATTTTAGAGGCAGTAACTAAAGTAGGTTTAGCAAGAAACAGCTGTGAGAGATGAAAAGCGTCAGATCAAAAAGGTGTTTAGTGAACGAAGGACATGTACTGGAGATGATGAGTCAGAAGGCATCACATATAATTTGGAGTGCAGCTTGTGAACCCTAGAGATGACATGATTTTTATTTACATGCAACTTAACATTGTATCTTCTCACTTTTGAGAGTCTATTCAAAGACCTTTGGCTTTATTCTTGATTTATGTTTGAGGGGACAGTGGATGCCTTATTAATTACAGATTTGTTTGCAAACACTAACAGACAGCTGCAAGAGGCGATACCAAAAGTGGAAACTTCAGAATTCCAAGCGTGCAGCTTTTAACCCTGAATTTTGGTGTCTCTTGCTGTTAGAAACCTTCACTTGGTATTTCTTCTGTAGCATGTGACGAATATGCTAACACCTAAAGGCTTGATTCTTAGACCTTGAAATCAGTGGCCAAGCTCTCAGGGGCATTGGTAATGGAGGATGAAGGCCTGAAATGGCAGTTCCCTGGCTTACTTTAGGTGTCATCATGCCTCTGCTACAGGGCAAAAGATGGGTAGCCTAGCTCACAGTTGCCCTCAGTGTAGCAGCAGGACTGTCTTGTTTTGTCTTTCTCTCTTTGCTTTGTTTTTATTGAAATCAGTGTTGTGAGCTTACAGTTTGGAAAAGTAACACTTCTTCTTAATAATAAAAAACATTTATCTGAATCCATTGTAATGTATTTTATTTCCTTCTACCCTTTTTCTTATTTTGTTGTCAGAAATGGTATCAGGCTAAGGATGAAGAAGAAATGTTAAGTTACTGAGTAGTCAGTCTGGGACAGATTTGTGAATTAAAATGCATGTGAAATAAAAAAAATCACACCAAGGCTTTCTATATTAAAATAACATTTTATTGAGTTGAATATGTCTATAGCGGTGTTTGTATAAATATCTGTGCTGGAGAGAGATGAGTGCTTCTGTCTTCCCATGTTCTATTTATTAACTCATAACAGCTTAATGTGGCTGTTGTTACAGTGCTGGTTGCAGTGTTTTGATAAGCTACTTGAAGGAAAATGGTCAAGCACAATCACTTGATGAAGGTGTCCTCAACATTTAGCTAATGCTGCCTTAGCAGGAGAAGGGAGTGTTTGCAGCATCTTTTGCGGAGTATGACATAATTTGTTGAAGAAACAAGATTTTCTTGCTCCCTGTCTGATAGATAGGCCAGATAAATGAGAGAGATAATAGCTCCTTGTTTCCTGCTCTTTGAATGACATTTCTCTATTGTCTTAAAGCCTCAGTGGAGTGAACTTAACACAGTGGGTTTTGTTGAAACAAAAGCACTTGTGCCCTGTGTCACCAGTGTGCAGCATTGGAAATGCTAATTCGATAGCACTGAAAATGTTTGAGGGGAAGCCAATGGGCTAAATATGAGACCCTGAAGATGGGCTATTCGTTTTTTGTCCTGGGTGAACAGCCTGTTTCACAGGAACATAAATTTTTGTGCCTTGTCATTTCACCAATTGCATCATGCAGGCAGATTTAAAATGCCTTCGGGTAACCATAGTAACTACAGGTCATTTAAATAAGCTAAAAGAAAAGGAATTCCCTCCCTTGTAAAACCTTTCAGTCAAACAAGCTCCAAAGGTATAGACCAAGATTCATATTCTCCTCTGCTGCAAACTGGCAGTGCTCCACTAGGTTTTACTAAGGTTCTGTGGATCTGTACAGGTTCATCTGATTCTAGAAATATCTATGGAGCAAATGAGCATATGTGGGTGTAGCTTCCACAGGAAGAAGGAGCTGTGACTTCTGGAACAAGGATAGATTTGTGCCTTCAGATGTGGCTGCCTGTCTGCTCAGGCAAGCATGGATGTGCCCGCTTGCTCTCCTCAGTGCCCCTGAAAAATGTCATGTTTGTTATCTGGCACAGAACCACCATTGCTCTTCTGCTCTTATTAGTAAAGCTATATCAAAGCCTCTGGTTTTACTTTGACAGGATAGCTGTAGTCAATTTAGGATGAGTTATAAATCTAAACTTAAATGTTCTGAGTCAGAATTCTAATGCAATTGGGCAGGCCCAATTCCAAGCGCAACATGATACACTTGGCTGTTGTGTTCTTGCAGGGATGACACTGATACTAAACAAGGAATAAGTCTGAGCTGAGCTGTCTTTTTGTTGTGACAATGAAAAAAAAAATTGAATTTCCCTTTCCTAATATAAATTCACCCTTAGCTACAGCTCTTACATTTTGCTTGTAGCCTTTTCTTATTATACTGAAAATCAGGGTACTGTATTGTTATGGAGGCCCACAATGTTTTTTAAGATTTATCCATCCATTCAGTTATTGATTCATTGAATAATTCTCTCAAATTCATGCCTGCATCCATTTCAGGGAAGCTTAGTGCTGGTGATTCTAAATGTCAGTGATTTTTATTTTTTTTTCCTGTAGGGTTCTCCTCATCTTTACTCTGACTTTATAATACAATAATATAAATGCATTTAGTTTAGGTTACTCACTTAATTGTTAACTTTTCTAAAAAGGGCAAGGTAAGATTCAAGTAAGTAGTTGTTCTGTATTAAACTGAATGTGCTACCGGCGGAGGTTCCACACTGACTGGGTATTTTGAAGTCTGCAGGTTGCTAATAAATCTGTTGTATCGGCAAGAATACTTCATCTTGCTTGGCATATCAGTGAGAATTAAAAACTAAGCAAAACTTTCAGTCCAATTATAGATTTAATAGCAAATTATATCTTCCAGCATCTTTAATACAAGTCTGGCATTTTATCTCTTGCTGATTCTAAGTTTAGTAGGCTTCCAAAAACCAATTTGCTAATAAGGAGTGATTAAAACAACTGATTTTAGTACTGGCAATTAAAAACTAATTGTTTGACCTTATAGCATGAACATTTTCTGTTCTTTGGAGGCATTCAGGCATTTTTTGAGGGGCTCATGCTTAAAGCTCGTTACAGCCCCCAGGCTGAAGGACAGGTCTTTTCATTCTTTGTTGGGCTGACCTGGAGACAAGTGGGATGTTGACTGTATTGTTGGTCAGCCTCTTTCCTCTCCATTTTGGTGATGACAAAATTCAGTGTACTTTTGTTTTGCATAATTTTTTTTTCCAGAATTCTTCTATTGAATGATTCTCCAAACCCCTTCCATGATCACTCTCAGATCATTTTCCTCCCTCCCTTCCTCTAGTTGGGCAATCTGCACCACCAGGCTCCTCTCTAGAGGGCTGTCATCAGCCCACAGTACCTTCTTGCAACAGTGGGATTTCTGCTGGCTTGGACTTTAGTACAACTGCAGAGATCAATAGTCTCTGTGTAGCGATGTGCTGAACAGGCATGTTTGGGAGTCATCCCAGGAAGAAGGGTGTAAAGCTCCCTGACCTTGTGTAGACAGAGAAGGAAGTAAAGGTGACATTTATACCTCTTACCAAGGAAGCAGGAATAAAAAGGAACATCTTTATCCACAGTTACACAAACTCGGAATTCAAGTCTCATTTTCCCCATGTTTATAAATAGTATTGTCATCTTTCTAGCTCTGTAGAGGTGGTGCTTTCTCTCCCCTTGCCAGTTAAACAATTTGTTTAGTTTGTGATCAAGTTCTGTTTTTAGGTTCTTCGGTTTTCCATGTGTTGGAATTTTTCATCACGTTCAGCTTTTTTCTGTACCCTACTTGGAAAATAAGTATTTCTTTTGAAATGTTACCAGCAGCACCTACTGAAATCATAGAATTATAGAGTTGGAAAAGGCTGTCAAAGGTCACTTTGTCCAAGCCCCCTGCAGTGAGCGGGGACACCTTTAATTAGATCACATTGCTCAGATCTCCATGAAGCCTTGCCGTGCATGTCTCCAGGGATGAAGCTTCTACAAGCTCTGTGGGCCACCTATTCCAGTGCTTCACCACCCTCACAATGAAGAACTTTTTCCTAATGTCTCATGTGAACCTGCTCTCTTCTAGTTTAAAACCATTGTCAAAATCTCTCCTTTTTAATTTTGTCGTCTGTTTTATAACAAGATATAGAGGTGGAATAGCTCATCTTTTGGTAGGGTGCTTAAGTGTAATTATTCGGTGTGCTTCTTTCACCCCCTCCTTCCTCCTCAGATTAACAACAGTATTCTCTGCAACCTATCAGATTCAGAGGTCTGAATTAATTTAGGGAATAAATGAAGTACAATACTAGATGTGAGCTTGGGTACAGCTTCACTGGAATCTACAGAGCTATTGGTCACTATGGTGTTCAACTGTCTTCACTGGCCTATGGAGGGGGCAAAGTGCTTCTTGGCAGAGGTGGGAGCCTGGAATTAGTTATAGTCTGGACTGTTGTATAAGTGGTGAGGATTTTAGGGGGTTAGAAAGAATTTCATTGTTTAGAGAGGAAGTAACATAGCCTCCTATGAGGAGTAGAGGAAATCTATTAGGATCGTGTTAGATTGAGAGCTGAGGGGTTCTTGAACTATTTAACATTTGGAGAATTTGAATCCATCTCTCTTTTTTCCTTCTGAAGTGTGGTTTACATTTCTGACTGCTCAGGACTACTGGAAGCTGGCCAGCTGGGGAGCCAAAATATTAGATGAAGAATTTCTTGAAGAAAATATTTATACAATCAGAAGCAATATAACACATTTTGATATAGAAATAAACCTATACATTAACACTTCCCATCTTGGTGTTTGGTTTTTTTTTTTTACGACAGTGATTTGCAATCCTATTAACACTTGGAAGTCCCAGGTCTGGTGAATAATATCAAACCATCTGCTTGTGCCCCTGCAGTACTGCTTATAGCCATGATGCTGTGTTGCAAATACATCAATGCAACTCATGTGCTGGAAGTCTTGTTGTTTATCTCGGATGCCTTTTTTCTTTTCTTTTTTGTCTTCTGCCTGCAGGATGGTGGCAGATGTGCAGGATACACGTGTATTTTTGTGCTATTGGTTATGCTGTAAAAGTTGAAATTACAGTCTGCTATTTTTGGCTTTTCTTGGTGTATATAATCTGAGAAAATGGGAAGGGGTCTTTCGAGGAAAGGCTGACCTGCACTAGAAACAAGACAAGATCTTTTTAAGAGAAGAGATAAATAGTTTTTGAACTAATTGTCTTGTAATTATTCCCTTAGTAACGTATTTCTGTTATGGGCATCATGCTTGAATGCCACAGAAACAAAGTGGGGGGCCCGACTGACTTCAGATTGAATTATTTACTCTGAATGCTGTGTATACTGCTCTACTGAAAATAGAAATTGATATAAGCCCTATGACTGAGAATTTCTCCACTTTTTTCCTTTTTTTCTGCTGCCTTCCCTGGCAACTTTGTGAGAACTGATGCTATTCTTCAGCAAGTATCTTCAGAATAGGTGAAGACAGATTGCAGTGAATGTTGGTCACATGCAGGGCTGCAAATCGAGTTTTTTGTTTTTACCACGCTTCCCACAAACTGGTGAGATGTCATCTTTGGGATTTAGTTTTTCCATGCTTGGACTGTGTGAAGAGGCATGCTATTGTGAAAAATGTGAGAAATACACTTTTTCAGACCCTGTGTCATGAGTGAGGAAGGTAGAGTTACAAAATGGTATTGCTCCAGTTCCTAAGAGGAGAGTGCTGCTGGCAATGCTGCTGGCATGTTTTAAGCTACGTGTCATTACTACTTTTGGCTCAAAGCTGTAGAGAGGAGGTTAAATGGGAGTAACTCTTAGGAGGTGACTGGGGTCAGCAATGCAATAGGTAATAAAAAGAGAGAAATGGGTAGATGATATAAACCTGTGTTTTCTGGTTATTAATGTGATATAACATGTAATCTAGCTGCTTTTAATTATTCATTATGTTGGAAAGGTTTACAGTAACAGACAAAAAGACGGCTTTTCAGAGCAGAGACTGTGTAGCCATTCTGTACTGTGGAGTGTGTAGGAATTTGCTCTTCATTATGGCTACTTGTGTTCCTCTACTTATTGAGGATTTCATCTGTAGTTTCCAAAATGTATCTTGTGTTGTTGTCATTACTCATTCATAACCAACTGCATTAATGAATACCTGGCAAGGGGAACATTCTTTGTAGGACTGCAGACAAGACAAGGAAATTTCTTCGGGATTATTGTTGTTATACCTAAAATTACTTTTTAAAAATGAAAAAATGTTAGAAGTAGAGAGAAAATTGAGTGCCAGTAAGAGGATCTATTCAAAGTTAAATGGTGGATGATTTTTGAAAATGCATTTAATTATAGGAGTATCATCCAGTGCATCAGTGAATGCACTGGTTACACTTCTAAAACTGGAGTGTGCTTTTCTTGTTTGTCAGAGATCCTATAGTGAAACTTGTCACATTCTTACGAGGGCTTCATGTGGCAAAAAGGTTCCAATTCTGGTGGCTTCTGTTTCAGGTGTGAATGTTTGTGTCAGAGATACAATGTATTTATTTCTATGATGAAGAGACTCAAAGTACTGCTGAGGTTTTATGCTTGGTCTGTTTTTTAATACTGAACTCGGGGGTCTTGTTGTCTATCAGGGAGCTTACTTTCTATTCACCTGTGATGCTTTTGTAAAAGTATCAGTAAAGCTATGGATATTTTCTGTTAAATGAGGAGTGGCTTTCATGGAATCAACCTGTTTTCAAGTATGCTGATCCTGGATAGGAAAAGCAGACTAGTGATGAAGTGATCTGCAACAGACTCTAGTGAAACCTTGCAGCAAGGACAGCCAGCCCAGCTTCCTAAATTTGTTTCTGAAAAGTGATTGGATGGAAAAACCATGCAGGATTTCAGCTGCTTGTACAGAATTGGTTCTGGTGGAGTGGGGGTAGTCCTGCGTGAAGTGCAGTCTTCCTGCAGAGCTGCTTGACAGTCCTCGGTGATCTGTTATTCCAGTGGAGAGCTTGAATAGAAGCAAGTGCTTAGATGCAGCTCAAAGCCACTCCTCACATCTGTGTGCTTGCACTGGCACAGGCAGCAGCATGCTGACCATAATCCTGTATTAGTGATATTGCCAGCCATTCCCCATAGCAGCAGACACTGATGTCACAACTAGAAGATTATGACCTCTTACTAGATCTGGCAGGAGAGAAAAAGATAGATTAATAGGGTATGTAGATGAGAGAGAAAATTCTTTATTGAAGCCTAAGCCTTTATTGAAATTTTATTGACTCTTTCACAGAAGAGTTGACAACAAACTCAGACAAGAGGCTTATATAAGCTTTTTTTTTTTAAGTCTGGTTGTGAAATATGCGGAGGAAAAAAAATTCATCTCAGTGTTGCTGCCTCTCCAAACAGGTTAATCCTTCCAGACCTCCTCCTTTATTAGAACAAGTTTTCTTCTATGGACTCATGGGGCTCCTTACTTCAGTTATTTGTAAAAAAAAAAAGCTAAAGCCGTTTGAGGGCCAGATGGTGAGGAATATGTAGGAATCACAGCAGTTTTGATGGGACAGAGGAACAATCCACTAGATTTCTTTAATGGAAACTTTGTGTTTTAAGTTTCCTCAGTGTAGTTGTTCTGGTGTTTAGGTATGTTTGCTGGGAAAATTATGGCCATTTATGTAACATAGTATTATAACTGTAAAGATTATGACTTTTAAAAATATCTTTACATTTATATGTGTATGAATGCATGCGTCTCCCTTCAGAATCCTCCCTTTTTTCCAGTCCAGTAGTTTAATCTGATCAATGCTACTTCAAATGTTGCAGGTCGGGAAAGGTATATTGTACATGTCACTCTCCGGAAATTAAATCTGGACTTGCTGCATCTGTAATGTATCAGCAGAGCCCTCTGGATAGCTCTGCTTCTTTACTACTGTAATTGAGAAGAAGGTTTGGACTCCCTTTGGGATTTTTTTAAGCTCCTGAGGGAGTAAGGTATCAGTTTTTATTGAAGGGCAAGAGCTATAGGGTGCCTTATTTTCTTAAATAGATTTAAAAGATCTTAACCCAGTGTGAATATTAACATTTAGGTAGGGAACAAGAGTGAATTTGTAATCCTCAGTAAAAGAGATTTCATTGGAAAGGGGAGAGGGAGAAGAATAACATCACACACTTCGTTACAAACTTATGAAGTTTTATGGAGCTGTAGTGCTTTATACTCACAGTCATTTGGCTTAGTAAGTTTAGATTTGATCCTCCACTTGTGTTTCTCTTCAGAAAATTAAAGGAGATCAAGGAGAGAAGTACAGAGGAAGAACGAAAGGCTGTATTGGTATTTTTCAAACATGAGAATTGCCCTATGCACAATGGGGGGGAAACAGTGAGACTGATTTTTTTTTTTTTTTTTTTTTTAAATTTTCCCTTTTCCTTCAGGTTTTCATGGTATTTTTGTAAAACACTGTTTGTGTCTGGTAGCCAAAATGCAGAAATACAACTAATTTACTGCACACTTCTTTCCTACCTCTGTTCTTTTTGGTTTTATGTATGTGTCTCATTCTACTGTTGTGCTACTGTTTTTCTGCTAAAAGGATTTGTATAGTCAGTTTGTTACTGACTTTTTCCTTTTATATTTTTCTATTTTTTTTGAATGCATTATCATTTGTAGAGTGTTGTTTGGGATTTCTGTTCCTACGTGAATAATTTAACAAGACCATTTGAATGTCATTGTGTTTTCAGGCATGTCAAAGCCTGCTCCTTAAACTGACAGTAATCAGTCACCCCTGCGTGAGCTGCTTCCTAATCAATGTAAACTTAGGCAGCTAAATCAACAACATGTTAACCAGTTTAACCATGTGATTTTATTACTCTTTTCTTCATTTTCTTCCTGCTGTTTGTTTTAGTTTCTTGCTTACTGGTTTCAAATTGTTGATATTTTCATGAATGTTATTAGAATTTGTTCTTGCCTTTTAATGTCTTGTGGGTTTTTTCCATACGGTTTACAAACACGTTAGGCTATCGAGTTGTCCTGGAATGGGTGCTTGTAGACAAAATCATGTTCAGCAACAGTTTTTAACAGAAATACATTCACAAAATTTATTCTCCTGCACACAGGAAGAAAAAACAATTATTCTTTGTGTCTGATTCAGTCATGCCTTACAAAGCAAAACAGATCACAGCCTAGACTTGGAATGTCAAATCACAGGAAACAAAAATGAGAAACCCCACTGAATATAGATAATAAGCTTGTAAAAGTTACAGGATGGATAAAAGAATTGGGAACTTTGTGAAATATCTTAGCTGTTTGGAGTTGTTTGCAAGAGGTGAGTGTTGTGTGCCTTGTGGGTCAGGGGATTCAAGGGGCTCCAGTCTCTCTGGAGTTGTGTTATCTCATGCAGGCAGCTCTCTCTCTACTTTTTTTGCATGAAACTCATCTGCTGTAGTGGCACAACCACATTCCAAGGGTGTCAGTGAAGCAGGAGAAAAAGCTGCAAGGAGCAAAATGAGGAAATTAAATTTGAGGCCTGGGCAGGACAGAAGGAATAATCCCACCCTTCTGTTTGCAGCTTCATCTGTCATTGCATATTCCCTTGTTACGCTGCATCTACAGAACTGTAGGGGCAGCAGTGGGAAACCCTGCATCACTCCTGTCCCCTAAGTAAATAGTGGGATCAAACTATTTGTAATTTTGGACCTATTTTTGGATATTTATTTCCTTGAAAACACTTAATGCTGAAATAAAACTACTTTGATTTGCCCAAGCTGTTAGAGCTGAACAGGTTAAAAAGGGAAACAAGCTGAAAGCTCTGTTTCCTTTGCCTGAAAATCCACTGATGCAGGATAAAATTAAAGGCTATAAATAGTGCCTGTCCCTTCAGCTTCATCATGCAAGCTTTGGCTGTGCGCAAGGATTAGAAGAAGACAGAATGGATTTCTGTGTGGCGTCAACAAGAGTCAAGGATTATGCCCACTGTGCACATTGTATTGTTCATTTCTCATGGGCCCTTGAAGGGAAATTAAATCCCTTCTGATGCTGAAGGTGCAGGGAGCAGAGGCAGCTTTGAGTGGGACACGTGCATTGCAAAGCAATTTTACACAGTAGCTCTCGGCTTCCTGTGGGTCTGCAGCATCAAGCCCTGGCTTCGTTTGCACACAGGCAACAACCCAGCACAGATCATAGCAGCCAGGGGCTGGAGCTTTCCAAACTCTACGCTGGAGCTAGCATCGGTGGAGTTCATTGTTACTCCACTCATTTGTTCCTCATGTTGCTCCTCCTTCACTCTGTCTCTTGTGCAAATTCTGTATTGTGCAGGTTCTGCTCTGTAGTGTCTGGTGTTGAAAGACAGAAGGCTTTCACAAAGTTAACTGCAAATTGAGCCTTATGACATGTGTACTGCTCTCAAAGTAAGGGTGCCATTTCTTTCCTTAGAGGAGCATTCAAGGTTGTCATGACGTTAGTTTGAAAAGTTTCTTCATCTTCTCTTTCCTATTTGCCTTTTCCACCTTTTTCGGCATGGCTTGTGCAATTAGAAGACATTTGATTCAAGGAGAGCTATAATAAATTTCTGTTAATTTATGAACTGTGTTTTCCCAAAATGTGGGCAGATAATGAACATCTTTTTGGAGCAGACTACCAAGCTTTCTCTTTTTCACATTCCTTTTTTGTGAAATACAGAAGCCAACTTACAACTTCTCTCGGCTTAAATATGATTTGATAGTGCAAAGCATCTTTCAGAGTTGTGTCTTCATCTGCATGTATATTTAGAGCTGTGCAATTTAAAAGCCCTATTAATATCTCTGGTTTATGTATGGTAATTTCAGTGAAGGGCAAGAGAGAAGTAACTTTGGATTGCTGCCTTTTTCCTTTATGAATAATAGCAGACATCTTTGTTTCCAACGTTTAATTTAGGAAGTAGTGGTATTTTTTTTTACTTAGCGGATAACAAGATATTATCTTCATGTTATATTTTCCATATCATAAGTATACCTTGGGACTGCTAGGATTACCACATTGTTGTGGCAATGCTGTGAGTCTTCTACTAAAATGACTGTGAGTCAGCATTATGGCAGCATCAGAGTATGTTCCAGTACTCAAACCTTCCTCGACAACATCCATAAGAAGAAAAATGAGGATGTAGAACTTAGTGCAATCAGAGGAAGTTGGTGAAAACTTTTTTTAGATTGAATAAAGCCAATTTTGTTAAATTTTCTGGATGCATCTTATAGTGTGAATGTTTAAATTGCTGCTTTTAACAATTTAGAGCAGTAAAAATTGGTCCTTTTGTTCTGGACCTTGTAGTCCTGCTGATTTGATGGAAACCATATTTACATCCTGTACTGTAGCACTGAGAAGAGCATCAGTCCTCTGGGAATTGAGTATGTAAAGGAAAAATCCTATCCTTTTCTATGCTTTGAAGCCTAACCAGATATGTACTAACCACTGGACTGTGAACTTGCCACTTTTGCAGAAATGTGAATTTTGTTTTCTTTTTATCCTTTTGAAAACATTGGCATACTGTGGTGCTGTGTTTTCCTTGGGTTGGGACAGTGTATGTGAGTCTGATGAAGAGAAAACTCACTGGCTGTTAGGTCTCAAGGTCATTCAGTCAATTCCCTGCACACTTAGGCACATCCATTGTAGCTGTCCAGTTATAAATGTGTATCACTAATTGCTTTTAAAACATTAAAATAAAGAAGAAATAGAAAAACAAGTATTGCAGAATTAAGATTGCATATTTTACGTAAGAGCTGAAAGACCCAATTTTCTCTGCCTTAAATAAGCAATGAGAGAAGTTAAAGGCTTTTGTTACTTTGTTCAATTGCTCACATTTAATATCATCAAACACCACTGAAACAGTCTTGAGATGGACTCTTTGTTTACTCTGAAGAAGCTGGAAAGTCTGCTGAATGCAGCTATTCCGTACGGTCAAGCTGTGTTCCCTCTCCTGTTGCCCTTGAAAATGGAAGCTGACCTGCTCTCCCTCATACAGCTTCTCATTGCAATACAGAGTAATCAAAATGGTAACATTTTTAATGGCTCCATAGCTCTGAGCAGTCACCCACTTGCCTCACTGAGGAGCTGCTCGTAGAGACTCCAGTGGTGCAGATTTCAGCTCACATTTGATTCTGTCAAGGATGTTCACTGTTAGACAGCAATTTTGTGAACTGTGTGAAAAGCCTTTACCTGTTCAAGTAGCCCCTCAGTTTATACTTTGGAAGTTCTAGTGATTAGACCTTTGTGAATATTTTTGTCATAATATATTTGATTGCTTTTTCCTAAACAACATCTTATCTCCATGCTCTGTAGCGAAAGAAAGTCTATTTCTCCCCTTAGAAAGTTACTGCTAATGTCCTAAGGGTGACATGCCATATACTGCAGCATAAAACCTACTGTGTTGTCATGTGTAGACAGGAATTATTTATTCCATTAGTTCTAAATTCTACCAATTCTGTCTTTCCATACAATGTAATGCTGTAAGCCAGGAGACCTAATGGAGTGAAGTAGTAAGTGCTTTAGCTGGAGGCATGTAAGAATATTAATTAAACATACACTTGAAAAACATCCGTTGGGGAAAGTAAGATTTAGTGACTGCCACTGCAGAATATTAACCTCCTCTCCCCCTCCATGGCCTCCCTTCTTTTCTGGGCTTATCTTCCAAGCTCCAGCTCCTCACTGCGTGAACACTAGAAAGGCACTTCTCTGCAAGGACCCCACTGTTTGGAACCCAGTTCTGCATCAGTCTAGAAATTTCCCAGCCTGTACTTCAGTTGTTGAGGGTCACTACCCACCCATTGACTTTGGTGAGTGGAAGTGGACTCAAATGCTTTAAATGGTTTTAATACAAGAAGATAAGGATGTGATTGTAAGCATGACTGCTCCCCATGGGTAGAGGCCCAGTGGTGAGGGCTCTGTGGAACCTAGAACTCATTGTGTATCATATGATTCTATTGTATCTCTGATGTAAAGATGCGTTCTTGAGCAGACAGATGGTATTTCCCACCAGGAGATTATCAGTTCCTCCCCTGTGGAAGTAAAAATCTACATTCAGCACTTTCTGGGAAGAGGGAGGGAATAGTACAGCCAAACTCCTAAAGAGACTAGCCAGCTGCTGCCTTGCCATTTTTGACCCTATCCTTGATGTAGCTCTTTGCTTTACAAAGAGTGGAAAATGGCATCCTTTCTCCCCAGTGGAACCTTAAAATATGTGGGCAAAGGAGTCGGAACCATTACTATTCCTAGACATCCATCCAGTCAGACGAGCAGATGGAAAAGCACAAACTGTTCTCATCGAGAGCATGAAATATGGACCAATGCCTATTGCTCAATTTCTATGCCAAAAGTGCAGTATGAAACTAGTAATAGCAGAGAATCCCAATAGACAATGCCACCAAATAATGGTCAGCATAGTCTCTAGTAGAAGAAAAGAAATAAAATACCTTGAATTATAATTATATGAAGAGTATCGCCTGAGAAATAGTATTTACATTAAAAAAGTGCTTTTATCTGAAGGCTGTACATGTTTGACAAGTGTCCATTTGGTAGAATCAGAAATTGGGATGCTCTTGTGACCAGGAAAACCTGACTAATCCTCTGGTGCACCAGTCTGTACATCATGCATGTTTGTGAACTGAAGGAAAGATGGGAGAGAAGTGCTGTTGCTTGTGTGCAGTGTTATTATCTGTGAAAGTGGTGGTATGTTGAATGTAAGGATGAATGGCTGTGAGGAGATGACAGACTGAAGATAGAAGTGGTGGGAACAAACATACGTAAGCAGTCTCGGTGTTTTTTCTGTTCCTAGAGCTGGAAGTCTTGGCCAGGCTCGCCATGTTTTTGCAGTGCTTATTAAGAGAACAGAGAGGGGGGAAGAACCCAGTCTTTAGTAACCAGCTTTACTGTACAAGGTGGAATGGAGGAAAGGAGGTGAAAGATACAGAATAGGAGGAAGCTGGACAAGGAGTCATAGATAAACTATTGCTATATGTCAGGTGTTAGCAGAACTGTAGATATTGCGTGTTTTGAGTAAGATAACATTAAGAATGTATGTTCCAGTCCAGATGACTGAAGATATTTCTGTAGGGAGAAGATTAGACAGGAAGAAAGTTATGTGGATGGTGAGGTGCTGGAACAAGTTACCATGAGAAGATGTGAATGCCCCACCCCAGAAATGTTCAAGGCCAGGCTGGATGGGGTTGTAACTAAATTAGTTTTGGTCCCTTCCAACCCAAACCAACCCAGAAGTTAAAGATGTTCCTCTTTGCCTATGTAGAGCTGATATGATGATAATTTGATGATATTGTGGCCTGATCTTGGTGTTCCTGTTGTGGAAGGGGGATTGGACTATGTTCTCTTGAGGTCCCTTCTAATCCCTGATATTCTGTGATTCTGTGATAATTCTCTTTAACTAAAGCTTGAGTAAATTTGTGTACCAGCAGCAAGTAAGTAAAAGCAGGGTGGTTATATCTCAACCTGATATAAAATTACCATAACATAACTTGATGATAAACTCCAGATGCCTGACATGGGCATTGCCAGAGCTACATCAGAAACTCAGTTTTAGGTTAGGGAAATGCTGGGATGTTTCCGTGGGGCAATGGAATGTACTGGCCAGCACTGAGCATTTTAGCCTAGAAAACAGACCTTTAGATTTTTCAGTCATCAATCTTTTTAAAATGTCATTTAAAAACCATTTTAATGAGCTGAAGCTTAATCATTCCTGTTGTTCTATTATATCAAAGCTGTTTTCAGACTTTTTTATAAAGAGATTAATATGTTTACTCAGTATTTATGGATGTTTCCCAAGCTTTGAAGTGGAGAATAGTGGAAATGTTAATAGATAGTAAGGTTACCTTAGTTATTTTATTGTAGAGGTTGTCCTCTCCTGAGACTCCTTAACTCAGTCATTCATAATGTATATCTCAGCTTCTGAGAGCAGCAGTGCCTCTCCATGAGGCTCTGTTTTGACTCTCTATGATAGAGGGAAGATGTTAAGCAGCTCCCATTAGAGCTGTACTTAATTTTTTAGGCTAATGTTTTGAGGAGCTGCACCCTTTCATCTCGGAACAAAAGCTGGTCAGCACTTGTGAAGAGGACAGGACCAAAATGTTTTTTCTAAATCAAGAGAAGCCCCCTGCAGAGCTTATGAATTCATACAGGCAATAAAGATTCTTTCACAGAATTACTATTACAGTCAATTTCTTCCTAGACACAGACAATATCTATTTTGGCTCTCATCCATTGTGAACACTTACATGTAACACTCCTCTTCCTCTCTTTTTCAACACATGGAGATAAAGCCACCTTGAGCCTAGATTTCTTACATTTCCTTCTATCACGACTCATACTGGAAAAGATTACCCATAATGTGGGATTCCAGAGATCTTTGAAATTAGTTTTCCCCTAGTGGTCATCCTTTTGCTCCTTGAATCTGTGGTTATGCAGAAGGAGATACTGTTCATACTTCATTCTCATCATTCACTGGCTGTTAGGTAGCTGGTGTGAGCCATGCCAATGGATGGGATTTACACTTCTTGGTCTTCAGAAAATCCGTTGTGTGGTAATTTTTTCCATTATTCACAAAATCTTAGACCTTGTAAGCCATGTAAGTATCTGTCACCCATGGAAAATGGATTTATTCAGCTGCCTAAAATTCTTCTTTCCTCCTCTGTGAAAGACTGAGTAGATATTATTTCATGTTTACTACAAGTATAATTATACTAAAGATTGTAAGACACTCCATTAGCTTGGAAATGGCAGGGAGGAGTCCTTATTTAAAGAACTGAATAAGATCAATATCATACCCTATTACACTCTTTCAGCCAACTACTAACAGTTCATAAGGTACTGGAACAGTAGACAGTCACAGAAGAGTTAATGGATTGTTGACCTGTTATACAGTGACCTTCTGTGTTATTAAAAACATAATGTTTCTTATATTTTGTGGGCTTTGCTGTTTGAGTGCAGAATGCAGGGGACCTTTTGGGAAAAGAGCTTTTCTGTATGTGTCCAGAAGTCATTATTAGAAACAGTGTACTCTTATGTTTCGTCACACAGTGTGTGACTGTATGTTACCTTCTGTATTCTTTTCAGTTGATTTTGTTGTTGGTGGTTTTTTTTTGAAGTTACACATTTACAGCTGAGTTTTTGTGTACCTGGAGATGAGGTCTCACACAGTTGGAGATATTAAGGGAGTTGATTGTCTCCTTAATGTAAGAAGAAATGTTAGACCCAGTTTTCTGGGCAGAAGTGCAGGTTGGGAAATGAGATTTCTTTCCTAATTTGTTCTCTTAATTTCCTTAAATCTCATGGCTTTCACTCATGTCTTGAGCAGTTTTGTACTATTGTCCCAATTTAGTAAATAGCTGTCAGAATTCTTTTCTCAAAAACACTGCAGTGATTGAAAAAATAGTATAATCGTAGAATGATTTGGATTGAAATTCTATGACTATACTATGAACAACCTGGTCTAGTGGGGAGCTGTCCCTACCTATGGCACAGGGGTTGGGACTAGATGAGCTTAATGCCTTGTCCACCCTGGCCTTAAACACCTCCAGGGAGAGGGCATCCACAACCTCTCTGCACAGCCTGTTGTGGTGTCTCACCACCCCACCTTTTAAGAAGTGTTTTGGGATTTGCTGAGATAGATCCCATTCTAAATGTGCCTTGTCTCTGTAGTGATGTGCTTAGCCACTTTTCCTTCAAATTAGAAAACTTGTCCTATTTCCAAGAAGGTGTGCCAGGTATGACTTCAGGCTTACGCATCCACCCGGATTTGAGGTCTTGGTTCACTGACTAAGAATGTATTTTTGTAGGTTTTAAATATTGCTGTGTCTGTTTTCTGGGATTTTAGATATTTCTGTTAATTAGTTGCCAGTAGACAGCCAAACAAGTTTCAGTATGAATTTGCGTGTTGTGTTTGCATGCTAAGTATCATTGCTTTGTCTGTGGGTTCTAGGCAATTTGATGTATTTAGTATTCAAAATCTGATAAGGTTATGTAATTTTACTTGGATACTTAAATGATTTTATTAATTTTAGAATGAGATTTATCATGCCTAATGGAACACTTTAATGGAAGTCTAGTTTAACGCACTTGTGTAGGCTCCTGTGAGAAGACCAGCATAGTGGGAAGAATACATACCACATCTAGGATGTCCTGTTAGTGAAGGGAAAATCATCAGGGAAAAAGTAGTATTCCAGCCTCACATTGGTCCTATGTCTTTCAATTCTTGGAGGCTGGGTTATTACTGCAAATAATACTGTGTAAGATATTATTTAGGAGCAGTGAGATTTTTTAATGTGATTATGTTCCTTTAAAAATGCTTAGATCCCTTAGCTTCTCTCCTTTAAGTTTTTGAAAATAAAATTATTACTATACTTTTTCTAGAGACCAAACACAAAAGAATGAGGAGCATGGAAGGGCAGAAATCAACTTCTTTTGTGTGAATGTAAAAGCCATAGCTCCATTTGGATTCACAGGTCAAAGCACGTTTCTTTTGCAGATGAACTATGTATTTGTAAAGGAAACAATATGTGCAACTTGATTTTTTTTTTTCCCGTTGTTCATTGTACAAGAGTGGATGATCAGAGAAGAGCTGAATTTTGCAGTAGCAGTTGTTTACTAGTTTCTCTATCGTGTGTCCACAGATATCCAGAATGTCTAAATCTTAATAGTTTGAGGCTTTCCTTTCTGCTTCCTGTCCCTCTAATCCATCCTGATCTTTTAGCTGGGGCAGGGATAGCAACTTTCATATATTAAACACATTTTTAAAGGAGTGTTTGGCAGTTGCTGTCCTCTCTAAATTAATCAAATCAGGTGAATAGCAAGCAGGGGGAGAAGGTGGCTTTGCCCACGTTGTCATAATGCAGCCTTTTTGTGCTAGGCAGCCTGAGTGAGGGGACAAGGGAAAGAGGCAGCTGTGTTAGCCTGTTGTCACTGCCTTTGCTAATAGAACACGATGATTTCCATCTTTTTCCATCTGCCTATGGGGGGGAGAGGCGCTGATAAGGCCTCGGGATTGGTTACAATCTACTGAAATCACAAAGCAGATGGATATTGAGCAGATAAGCGTTAATCTGTCCTGGGAGAGGATTAATCGGGTGAAAGATGGTAATCTATGTGTGCTTGTGGGGGTGTGTGGAAGGGGGCGGGGGTGGGAATGGTGGGCAGCTGGTGCTGCTGTCATCTCTTTTGGTTGTCCTGCTTTTGTCTTGCGTGTCTGCCATGATGGCAAATAAGGTCTCTTTCATGCAAAATTCTTATTCCTCTAATTTCCTCTGAACTTTGACTTCAAAAGCTGGGGGAAAAATGTCTTAGGTTTTTTAAACAAGCTAAGTTTTCTTTTTCAGCTCTTTAACTTAATAGCTTGGCTTTTCTTTCTTCACATTGCTGAAACAAATTTTGTAGCATTTGATTGTCTACTTTTCCTTTTTGCTTCTAGCCAACATACTGTTTCTTTGTAACTTGCAGCCATGATCTTTTCCCCAGAACACATTCCATGATAATGTGACATTTGTTGTAAATTATTGTTATGACATTTACAGCTTTTTATCTGAGAAGCTCTGAACGCTTTACAGACATTAGTTATTCCACAGAACATCATAGAGAAGTTAGGTAAGTATTAGAGACTTTTTCTTTTCTTCTCCAGGCCCCAAAACATTTGAGTATCTGCATCACCTGTTGCTGAAATTGAAGTTACAGTGCTAAGGACTTGTGAAATTCCAATATTATGTCCTTTACCTGCAGATGTGCTTTGACACATAGCCGTGAGATCAAACCTGGAGATGAAAGTGTACAAGTGACAAAGATGGAAATCAACCAATGAATCCACTCTTTTCCATCTCAGTCTCCTTTTTTTGCTGAATAATGCAGTGTTTCTTTGATGCTGTGCTTTGAGTGCTAGTCTCTCATTTCTCTCCAAAATACTGGTATGTCTTCTCCCACTTTACAGTTATGGTTCAAAAAGTTCTTCCTAATATCCCTTTCTGTCTCTTCATTATTTTACTTCATGTTGTAAAAGAATATACAGTGATGCCAGTGTCTTCTCACAGCATCTCTGAAAAGATCTGGCAGCCTTGTATAAAGCCAGAAGATTATAAAATTGTTGGGATTATGTAAAATTGTTGGGATTATGTGGAATTCATAAAGGCAAATTCTGCCCTGCTATTTTGCTGTGGGGCTAGCTGTCAGTGTGATTGAACAGCATATATGCAGTATATATTTTAAATTATATAGCTCATAGTTGTGACCACAGTTTTGCTGGCTTGTTATCCATGAGATTGGATGAGGTAATTAGAGTGATTCTTTCTGTCCTCAAATTTTTTACGTTTGGAGTTGAGAGGTCAGGGTTCTCCAGACTGGAGGAGCTGTTTTGAGTCACCTGATGGTCCTTTTTCCACATAGTTGGCAGGGAACGCCTTCTTTTCTCTTTAATCTTCCTGCAATTTGTGGTCCTTGACTAAATTTCTGAAAGTTCTTTTCCATGCCTTGTTTCATGCTTCTGAATGCACCAATGTTTATTTACAAGTTTCCCGAGGTTGGACATTTTGCCATAAGTAGGCACATAGGGTAGAAAACAAATACCTTTTGAGACATCAAGATTTTAAAGTTAAAGGGACACACTGGAGAAAATAAGTTGCCACTAGCACGAACTGAGTTCGAAATATTATCTTGCTATCAGACATGGATTATATTTTTTCCCTAAGAGAAATTAGACTCTCTAGTTTTTCATACTTGTTTTTATGATTTTCTTTATTCTCCTTACTGTTGTGTTCTGCATCTTTTCAGTCACCTTTAGGAGGAGCTTTTTCTTTCTCACTATTACAATTTCCTTGAGTTGGAGCACTTAAGAATAGTTATTTTGTAAAAACCAGAAGAGGACAGAGCAAGATTAGATTCTAGCAACAAAGATTGAATATATAATGTTCATCAAACATTCACCTCAAAGGGATAAATTCAGGGCTACGCTGGTCAAACAGAGAAGAGAATTTTATTGATGCCAATGTCTTAGGATGGAATGCAAAATGGTATTCTACTAATTTTCCTTTCAAATAATTATCCAGCTTCTTTTCTTAGATGCAAAATGAGAATTCTCTTTAATCTGTTTCACATAGACTACAAGAATAAATCTACAATGGAATTTTTCCCCTTTTAATTTGTTCAAGTTTCATAAAGAGTCAAAATTCCCATTAGAAGTGAGAATGTGTGAGTATATTCAGTAGTTAAGAGATGGTTTTAAAATCAAATTTAAAACTTTCTTCATATAACTTAAATAATAATCATGACAGTCAAAGCAAGGAAGAACACAATGGAAATGTTCATTTTCCTCCACCACCCTCTTTCCAGTGAAATTCAACTCTGAACACTTCAGTTAATCATTTTAGTCCACTGAAGTGCAGCTGAGCACCAGTAATCAAAGCATCAGCCATATTATCTCTTGCACTGTTGCAATTCCCTTCCCACAATGGAAGCTGCTCTTAAATAACAGTCAAGTGAAATGAGGCCTATGGAGGAAAGTGTTATATTTGGTTATATTGTACTGATTTGATCCAGACTCTTGGATTCTATAATCTGCAGTGTCTTAAAGAAGAGGAAGAGGGCTGCTGGATTAGTAGTTTATGTGACTTTCTGAAAGGAGAAACAGTTGTGAATTAAGTTAGTGCTTCTTGTTGTGTTTTGAGGGAGTTTACATAGAGTACACAAGTGTATAAGCACCACAGGAATGGCATTAGATCTCTCAGTGTACAAATAGATGTTCCAATTTATCTCATTTGAGAAAATTGGAGCCCTTTTGGCTGTGCTGAGATCAGTCAAGAAACTGAAATACAGATTCTGTGCCTATTTGCATGAAATGTTTTAATTACTTAGAGAGATGGTCACACTGGGAAATGCTTAATATGATATGCCAAATCCTTAGCAAATATAAATTAGCATAGCTCCATTGAATCCTCCAGCCAAAGATTAAAGCTGATTGAAAAACAGTAAAAGGCAATGAAGAAAATCAACCAGCTGAAAATACCTACTTTGATTTAGTTCCATTTGTTCACAAAGTTTTTATTTTGTTTTGGATTTTGCTTTTTAATATTATCTCTTTTACTCTGAGGCAGATTTGTGACAACTATTTCCTTCTTAGGCTTTGCTTTTCTATTTTTGCTAGTGTGAAAGACAATATGAAGGAGCAGAGAGTATCTGTGACCAAAGAGACGAGAAAAGCTCGGTTTGAATTTTTCCATTCTGTCAAGGTGGCAGGTTTTTTTTGTTAGTTTTTTTTTTTTTTAATGGAAGTGATTTTTCCCTATAAACTTGCAAGCAAATCTGTTGAGTGAGAATGTTGCCAAAGTATCTTAAACAGTTACCATTATTATTTTCACTTACACTAGTTTTTCTGGCTCTTCAGGTAGTGATATCCTTGTTTCACACTTCAGTCCTGTGATACCTCATCAGGATGATCTCATGAAGAGTGGGATAGGAAACTTGGCATGTGGCCACTCTTGGGTTTAGAAGAGTGCAAAATCCTTAACTCACAGAAGTTATACTTGAAGCAGAATATTTCCAACCTGCTTTTTCCCTTCCCCTTCACTTCTTAATGTAATTGTTTCTGGTTTTCTGCCTTCTTACTGTTAGAAATGTCATGTTTTTTAGTTGTCAGCATGCTAGTTTGGAGAAGTTTATTAAAGGTGACATAGAGTTTCTGACATATTGGTGGCAGAAAAGTAAAATGAATTTCATGGCTGGTTTGGTACAATGCTCCATTTTGAGCTGGTGGACTTAATGTGACTGTTATCTGCTTTAAGAAAATAGTTACCCAAGAGAGACAGTGTTTTGTGTAGTAATTAGTGAGTATGAAATGGGAGGAAAGATGGTTCAACTGAATAATATCACATGAGATGACTTGAAGCAAGTGGAAGTTTTCTTCTGTTCCTGGAACCACACATTGCTGATTCATGTTTTGATTTTGTGTAGTTGAACAATGTTCAAGTGCTTGATCCATCTTTAGTTTTGTTATCATACCTTAAGTAGTTGGAATTGCCCAACTTTCCCTGTGTGTGTGACTTTTGTTTTGTTCCTGTATTGCATTTCATCGGCAATACATTATTTAAGAGTTCCTTTTATCAGTGCTTTCTAGTTGTCTGTCCTCAGCTTTCCTTTCAAACCAGTTCAGAAGCAAGTCCAAATTTTCTACCGCTTTATACAAGTGAAAACTGAGATTAAGAGCCTGAATTTACTTACTTGAGAGCATCTTCTCAAAAATGTTGATGGAAGTGGAGTAGTGGAAGCCTAAATGCATAATGATTTAACAAAATTTGCAAGAATCTTTTTCAAAATAGGCATTCTTGTTTTAGGCCAACCTGTTTTCTAGAGTTTTGCCATGGATGAATTTCACACCTGCAGGTGCACAAAACAGTTTGGTTTGTGGTACAATTCTCCCAAATGCTTCCATGATGTTTCTCAAGGACAAGCTTATAATCTCTCTAAGAAACCTTTCTGACAAGTACTATGAAGCAGTGGTGGTTGAATCTCCATTACCCCTATCTCAGGCTTTAGGAGAAAAGAAGGACCCGAGTAAATAGTAGGAGAGACATTGTAAAGATTGGTTGAGATACATACAAATAGGCCAAGTCCAGTCAGGATTCTAGCTTTATATTTCATCAAAATATAGATTGTAATCTGAATTTGGATGGCTGTTGTACAGAATGCCTCTACCTTGTTCAAGTTTTGTGTTGTTTATTTCTTAAGAAAGGGGTCAGTTTTGGATTTGGAGGAGATACAGACAAAAAAACATTCTTTAATGCATACTCTAACTTAAGGCAGTGACTGGGGAGGTGGCAAGGAACTAGAGAAGGATTCTGCTGATGTGGAGCTGGAGAAAGCAGCCCTGTTGAGATTTCACTGTAGTGCAAGGAGGTATGGCCTTTAATGAGTGGTGTGTAAGATGTACACGTGCTTATGTACATGCCTGAACTCCTCAGTCAGGACTTAACCTTGAGAGAGGTAACTGTGGGGAGCAGAACTTTGAAGCTGTGAATAAAAACTCTGAAATTTTTCTGACACTATTTTGTAGTTCAGTTTATTTGTTTTTTCACTGGCAGATGTTCAATATTTACAAAAGTACAAATAATAATTGTAGTATTATAGGATGGTTTGGGTTGGAAGGGACCTTAAAGATCATGTAGTTGAAATGCCCCTGCCATGGGCAGGGACACCTCCCACTAGACCAGGTTGCTCAATGCCTCATCCAGCCTGGCCTTAAACACCTCCAGGGAAGGAGCAATGGAAGGGGGAACGAAGAGGGAGCAAAAACTGACTATGAATATATTAGCATTGTGTTTCTTTTAAATGAATACTAGAAGACAAATTAAAACAAATACTTTGTTTCAGTATTTTGCTTTGAAGCTGGTTGCTGAGCTCGGTATCCAGACTTGGAAAGGAATAAATACTCGTGTTTTTCTGTAGCTAATGGCCACTGTTTTATAGTGTGAGAAATACTGGTAGAACAGTGAAGTACAGATGAAAACAAACAAAAAATTGCAAATTTCTGATCTCCATTGGTTTGGATGAGGAATGGTGAGAACATTATATTTTATGTGCAGAATGTGCATTAGACCATAACATCCATTCTACTGTACCGAAAAGGAAATTAAAAATGCAAAAGCTGTCATAAGGAAAGTGCTTGGAGCACTAGAATGCCAATATGTGTTCTGGCAAAAGAGGTAGGTTATGTAGCTGTTTGCTGCACTGGCAAAAACTGGAAAGTCAAATGTGTTTTATGTACATGTGCGTACACACACACAGAGAGGAATACATGTGCTTGTGTGAAATAAATCTAGGAAGAACAGCTCTGCAGGATGGTTCCAAACTGAGTTGCTTTTTCACTGTTGCTAGATGGGTTGTCTCAGCCTGCCCATTGTTCCTTTTGATCTTTGTATTATGTGCTGGCAGTTGAGAGACTGAAGAGCAAAAGAAATGGTATTAAAATTTATTGAGCTGCAGTAATAGCTGTAGTGATACTTCCTGGACCTTCTCCATCTTGGGACACTAGATATTTCCAGGAACAACTGTGAGGCCTGATCTAAGGCATATCTAATTACACATTTCTAAGACATGATGGAGGCTTTGTGTGCAGGATCTGTCATTGCTCAGCCCAAGCAGTGGTGCATGAATGCAGGTATTTGCATGAGCTGTCTTCTGCATTCATAACTGACTGTTTTGGTTGAAAAGTTACTGTTTATTCTAGGAATTACTGTTTTTAGAGTATGGATTTCCAAGGAAATATATACTGCACATGCATACTTTTATCAGGTTCTTCTCTGCTCAGAACTTTACTGCAACTGTTTACTGGCTGTTTGAAGTGATAGGGACAGCAAAGCTAATTTTTTTGGAAGTAGAGTCAGCTCAACTGGAACCAAACTGAATGGGAGTGCTTATTTGTGTTACAGTCAGCTTGTATGACAGATGCAGAAAAAGCTGAATGTCAGAGTTTATTCTGGGCTTCAGATAGTAGTGCTTTGTGTGTTTCTCTCTGCAAGACAAGGTACTTTACAAAAGTTGTACTTTCTGGGTGGTAAAAGTGGGAGTTTTACTGAGAATGCGGGTGTGAAAGATTTGGTGACTTGCCTGAAGAAACCTAGAAACTGAAAGGCAGAATCAGAAGAGGAATATAGATCCAATGAGACCCAGTCTGTGCTTAATATAGTGTAATTTCATTGCTCAGAGTATACTCTAAATGGCAACTGGAGGAGGAAATGCACTCTGTCATTCAGTCTCAACTTGTAGTATGACACATAGTGAACCACACCTGGCTGTGGATGTCCTTATTTCATCTTTTGTCCTTTTTGGGATATATGTGCCCTTTCAAAATATTTCAAGATGGAAACAGACTTGGACTTGATCCTCATTTCACCTGCATCAGTACTAATTTGATGAATTTCAACCTGCATCTTGTCTTTCCGAAAGGCTTTTTCTGGGATTTGGACAGACATTTGCAGAAGAAGTAGTAGCAACAAATAAAGCATGTTGATAGAAGTTGTGGCAGACATACCTGGAGAACTGTTTCTGGAAGAGTCATTGAGCATTTCCAAGCCTCTTTAACGAAACAGAATTGACAATAATGAATAGTGTGCATGGCATCTGATTGCCTTAGAATCATTGAATCATTAGATTTCACACTCACCGCTCTGTGAGATGGGAAGTCATTATCTGCATCGCACAAAGAAGAAACTAAAAGATGTAATAAATTAAGCAACTTGTTCAAAGTCACACAGAGAATCATTAACTGAAGAGGGCTTGAACCCAGGTGTCCTGAATCCTAACCCCATGTCTCATTCACTGAGCTATCCTTCATAGCAGTTCATTGTTTCCTGTCAAACAGGGCTTTGCCTTGAGGGCTTATGAGCTCTAACCTTTTTGTAACACAGCTATTCCAGTAAAAAGATTATTTTTCTTAGGTGAATTTGCTTTTTTGGTAATTAACTGGAACTTTTTGAGTTAGATCGATATATATATGCAAGAGGAGCAGAAGAGGAATGTGTGAACACATGTAAGCATCAGCCCATGGGAAATGAGTAAGTGCTCCACACCTTGCTGAGAGTAATTTAAAATAACATTCCTCTCACTATAATTCATCCCATTGTTCCAATGAAGCAGACTAGCATGGGGTCATATTAATAATTTAAACAGACTCACCCCCCAGCCTTCTTCCTCTTTAATAGGAGGATTAGCACTTAGAAGAACACCATTGTTTTAGCTTTTGAAGACTTTAATTGGTGTTTCAAGGAGTATGACCTCATTCACTCACACAGCATTTTTCATTCATTTTCTGCTCCCTTTACAAATTCTGTGGAGTTCAGGTTTGCTTATTTTTCAGGCTTCTTTCCTCCTACTATTTATAAGTAGCTTGATATATAAATAAATTTTAAAATTGCTACACTGTCATCCATTCAGGTCCAAAGGCAGTCAGAATAGCTTCGAGCAATCCTAAATTTTTTTGTAGAACTGAATTTCTTGATATCCACAGAAGCAGTGTTAGATTCACGTAAGCTTTACTTTGCTTCAGTCCTTTCTGGCATCCATTTCCCTCCTCCTCCTCACATTTCTGCAGCTTCTTTGCAATACTTGAAACGGGCCTTTGTTGTTACCTTATTCCAGGCATTTCTGAGCAGGAAAAAACAATTCTATCCAATTTATATGAACGAAATATTTGAAAATCCCTTCTCGTAATGGGCAAAATAAAGCTTGAACAAAAATTCACAGGTTTGAAAACACAGAACCATATCAAGTAGTGTGAATACCTTTTCATTTAACTCAGACATGGCATCAGTGGACCTATATAAATTTTAACTATCTAACACTTTAGTGGTGAATTAATTAATTTTGTGGAGTTGAACATCCTTATAGCAATCTGTAATTTTTGGTGTTTGCATAGTAAAGCAACAGTTCCTGCACTTTGACCACTACTGTGCTACACTAGCTCTAAAATTAAACCTATAGAAAAAGAACCATGATGCTTAAAATCTAGGACAAAAATGTGTAAATTATTTTTAATTTCTCTCTGCTGCCCTTTGAAAGTAAAGTAATAATGCCAGGTGAGCAGCCCCTCTCACCTGGAATCCTTGCCCCCAGAAGCTACTGAAACTTAGCGTTAGCGTCACAACCCTGGAACAATGTGTCAAGTTGGATCTTGGTGTTTTCCCTACCAACTGAACCACTAAGGATTTCCAGTTCTGTCACTTTTCAGCTGACAGGGCTGATTAATTTGTACATAGTATTCTGGGTTAGGAAGCAGTTTGCTCTTATGTGGACAAAGCTGAATTACCAGTCTGTGGATCTCAGTTGTTTTTGTTTTTCTTTTTAAATTACTTTTAAGCATATTTATGAAAGTTTCTGGTTCAGTAAGTGGAGGTAACATGTAACACAGTAGGTCCTATTCTTGATTTTGTCCTAAAAGAAATAATTTAGTCTATAAAAATCTCGTTACTGCATGTGTCTTGCTTAGGGAAGCAGCCTTGGATTCCTTTCCAGTAATTGGGTGTTAAATGTGAGGAAGCCTGGGGTAATAATGTTAGGGTCTCTGTTCTAGCAACTCCATCCCTGTCCCTCTGAATAGCTGGGTCTGGGAAGGCAAGAAGGAAGTGATTCTATGACCTCCTCCAATAGATGCTGCTGCTGGCAGGGATTTGAGCTCATGAAGAGGGGCTGTTTTCTTGCGGCTTAGTGAGCAAGCTAAAAGGAGCAAGGATGTAGGTGTGGAAGAGAGCGCTCTGCCTAGTGTGGACGGGCTGGAGGGTTCCAAGTTTGTACAAAGGTGAGGTGAAGTCAAGCTGATAGTCCTGTGCATCACGCAGTCTCACAATAGTTCTGACTCTATATAGGAAATGAGGTCTGTCTTTCACTATCACCCATGCTTTGTTTTCATCCAGCTTTACCAGAATTCTTTTGAACAATACAGGAGTAGTCCCTTTGGCAGTGCTTCTTGGATGAGATCTATGGTAGGATGGCTTTGAATTCTAGTGACATCTTCATGTTTAAAATGTTGTGGTCCTTCTTAAGAGAGCAGGCAGCCTCAGATTTTAAAGTTCATACATTAAGTGAGGTTGGTTGAGGTCAGCAGTGGCTTAGAATATCTATCACCAAAGACAACTCTGCATTGCAAGTGAGGTCATTGAATCAGGAGACAGCACTTTTTACACAGATTCAGTGTGACAATCTGATACAGGAGCCACAGTTCTTCAAATGACAGATTGAGCTGAGGTACAGTCGATGCATGGGCATCGAAAGTAATGTGACTTTGCTGGTGGGATACTAACTTCAGCATCCAAAGGGAATCTCTTCTGCCTGGTCAGACTCCCCCCCTTGGAGTTTTCTGCATGCAGTAGCCTTTGATCCCAGTTTTTAAATGCCATGTTGTGTTGTGGCACTGTTAAGTAATTGCAGTGCTTTACATCAGTGATGGGAACATTTTGTTGTCTAGGGAATTGTGTGTGTAGTAGCTGATAAACCAGTGTCTTAATCCTGTTAATGCTTATGTGAATACACTGACAGTGTTGCGTTGTCGAACAGTAACAGGATTGTATGAGTGACCCAAGGCCATACCTTGAGTGAACTTTGTCATATTTTCAAATAGTAGTTGCTATGGTTAGGTAAGATTCTGTTCATCCTTACAAGGAACCATAATTGTGGTTCTCTCTTGGTTGTAGTATTGTGTATATAGCAAAAAATAGGAAGACACAGAAGTCCAAGCATGAAGTCTTAAGTGGGGTTGCAGGTAGGATCAGTTTTGGTAGGAAATAAGCAGGGGAGTTTTGCAGCATCCTTGGTAATAGCAACAGTAATAAATCTTTGTAATTTCTCTGTAGTGTTTGAAGAATTTTATAAAGATACCACATTCTCCAGATTGTAACTGAAGAGTAGAAAATTAAATCCTGGGGATAAGAGTGACTAAACTAGAGGGACCTTGGAGGGGGAAAGTTAATACCCAAAGTATTCCCTTCGGTCACTTTTTGTGTACCTTCACCCTATAGTTCACTTAGTGTACTCTAGTCTAACTTTGTGTTCTTTTCACACTTTGGTCTTTGTTACAACTGGTCTGAGCTGGTGTAATTTTTATGAAGTTGGTGAGTTTACCTCTACTGCTTATCTCTTGTGCTTTTCAGTTAACTTTCCTCAAGGTAATTTACATTTCATTTGTATGTATATTTTGGCACAGTTTCTGTGCTTCCTCTCTGCTAGTTCTGTTTGAACAGCTTGGAAAGATGGGTTTTGTTTAGATTCAGGAATTTCCCAAAGGTTTGTTTTAGAGGCAGGGAGCTTGTAGGCACTCTGCCTTTGAATTGGTCTTTGCAACCGTAGCACAGGAGAGATGTGCTCCTGTCTCCCTTTCCTTCCCTCTTCAGGCTCCAGCAGAAAAGATCCCATTTGTTTCCCCCTCTTGTGTCAGTGTGTTTTTTTCCTGATGCAGATGGTAGGTTAGTACTGACAAGTTTTGCAAAGATGTCTTTGGGAGTTCCTGTGGCTTTGAATACTAATGAAAGATTTGTTTCATTTCCGAGTCTTAAAAGGAAACAGTTCCACTGTAGATGGAGGAAGTTGCTAATTATGTCTTCTGCCTCCCCTTTCTGCTTTGGTACCTGTTTTTCCCTCTTGGTTAGGTGATATTGACAGAGCAAACTGCTTATCTTGCTTGAGGCTGTATTCATTCTCATGTGTGTTTAGGTGATGGAGCTGTATAACTAGAGACTGAGACACCAGGAGCTTGAAGTCTATCCAAAATCACTTTTGATAAGGTGTTTGGATGAAAACAGTTCAGAGGTCCACTGTAGGTGATTGCTTTCTTCCTCATACATGATAACACAGAAAGATGTCTCTTGGATTGTTTTTGTCTGAGATTTCTTAGAATGATCTGAGAACTTCTGGTAGTGTTTCACACCCTCTCTAGACATTTCTGCTGTGTGAAATCATTGTAGAGGCATATGAACAAAGGAGTATTTTTCTTTGTAATGGAAATGCAAATTTGTGACATAAGTGGTCTCTTTCCATTCCAGGCCTCACCAATTGTTGCAGTTGTAAATAACTGTTGTATCATAATCCGAATTTCAGAATACGATAGCAAAAACTTTTACTATTCTTATAGCTCTACCTATTCATCAAGATGTAGCATAGGAACTTGTTTCCTTAGTATCTACATGTAATCTTTGATCTGGAAAGAGGTCACAAAAAAGAAACTTAATTATTTAATTTCCAGTTCCCAGAAAGATGGAGTTTGGGGAATTTAATTTGCCTCCTGTTGTCTCTATGCCACCTTATCTTCACACGTCTTGTAGGAAGTTGTTAGGTTGCCCAGATTCTCATGCTGGCACATCGCCAGTCATATGAATAGCCTTCATATCTTTGCAGCCAAGAGGGTTCAGAGAAAAGAAGGTAAATATTCCAAGACTGTATGATGTATGGACAAGTTATGCAGTACTGTGGCAGTAGAAACATGTACTGAGCTACTTCCAGGAGCTCATTAAAGCTGTTCCAGTGAGACAAGGGATCTTCTAATATCCTGCTGACATTAGAAATGTGCTTCAGCACTTCACACAGAGAGTTCCTAAATATACTCAGAACAATGACTTTAATAGTAATGCTTTTATGTAGCAGCTGTAAAAGATAGTTCATAGAGCATTCCATATGGAAAGCAAATACTGTTAATTCCATTCTACAGACTTGAGAACTGAATTATGAAGGGGATATGAATCAGGTTACTGATAGTGCCACACTGCTGTATGAAAGGAGAGAGTGGTTAGGTATCATGTACTGTAGCTTGGATATGTATGTTCTTTACTGTCCCAAATAACTTAGCCAATTACATAGCACTTTCAGATATATTCAGCTTAATATTGACGTGAATAACTATCTCAGGGTTGCTCTTGAAGCTGTCGTGTACCCAAACCCTGTCCAAGATTCCTAGATGCATGCACATGACTATAGAGATCAACAGATCACAAACCTCCACCTAGAAAAGATCTGAATGTGGCCCATCCTCTTGAATAGAAGAGCAGTGCAGCTGCTTGCTCTGTCAGCCAAAATTATGGTGTGTGAAGAATGGCAGTTCTTCAGCAAGTCGGGACAATGTGCTATTAAACTGAGTGTTATCAAATGGTGGGAAGAGCACAGTTCTTAAAAGGGCAGAGTGCAGACAAGTTATAAAGTGATCAATTTATATCAGAGCTAAACCTGTAACAATACAGGGCTTCTGGAAGCTACCAGTCATGGCTACTCTTCTATTAAAAGTAAGAGATAGATGGATTCTGTAGTAATAGTATCCTCTAATCACTTAATAAAAATTCTGCCTCATATGTCTTTCCTTTTGTACTTTTAAAAGCATTGTGGTTGAGTTTTGTTGTCTGAGGGATAATTCCAAGTGAAAAATATTTACTGTAGGACTTTGCAAGGTCAGGCATATACTACTGCAAGTTTCTCTGTATGCTGTTGTGTCACATGTGTACTGGCCCCTTGGACCTGAAAAATCCCTTCTGATTATCTGGCCTGTGCCTTTCTGATCTGTAGCACTAACTACTACTCACTCTTAAGTATGTAACTCTTCTATGGGAAAGATACATGTATATACATATAGATATATGTATACATACATATATGTATCTCTTTGAGGGGGAATTGATCTAGATGGCCTTTAAAGGTCACTTTCAACCGAAAACTATTCTATGACCCAACTATTCTATGATACGTATGCACCTTCCAGACTGCAGATCAGTGCCTTCTAGTTGAATTTGAATTGTTTCCTCTGGAAAATTTGAATGCAAGTATTTTTTATAACGATAGAAGGGAAACCGCTTAATTTCCAGTTGTTTCCAGGTTTCTACATTTGTTACTAAGTTGTATTGATGTAGACAATGAACAGTGTGTTTGCAGTGAGCCATGTAGTTGTGGAGACTGTTACAGTCATGCTTTCATTAATTTACATAAATGTTGCAACACTAGATCTAGACAGAACAAGGAGATGGTACAGCACACAAAATCCCTAAATTGTGACTTGAATCTGTTATCATCATTATCCTTTTCTATACTTCTGTCAAGCCTGGCTTGATGTGTGATGACCTGTTCTTTTTTCTCCTTTAAGCAGCTATAGCCTTATACAAGTGTGCACGTTATAACCAAATTGATGTTGATAGCTTTATAGAAGAAAATGAGATGAAATGCATTGTTCATGGCAAAGGAGTACAGGAGGCATTGGTTCTTTCAGAAGATTGTGTGAAGGTTTAATGAGGACAGCAGAGCAGAGTTGGACTGTACAGCTTTTGTCACTGGTGGATCCTTTCATGCAGTGATATTTTTATAATGATATTGCTTGCAATAAAAGAAGCCTGATAGTATTGGAATAAATCTCTCTGCTTGACCAGTCCTTAAAGAATACTGTTTGATTCTTGCAGCTGATAGTAAGGACAAAAAGCAATCATCAGACCACAAGCTCAGACTGATGCCAGTGTTTTAAATTGAGGTTTATATGGCATCATTGAGCCTCTCTCCATCCTTTTCTGCATAAGATGCTGCCTGCCTATCAAAGACTAGCAGTTTCAAAAAAGAAATCAGGTAGATTGTCAGTGCTTAGGTATTTATCTTGGCCAAATTTTGGAGTCCTTGATTAGCCAAAGCAAGAGGCTTTGCTTAAAAATAGCATTTTGGTCTCTGTCATGATGTGTGCTGACTATGGAGATACCTGATGATGACTTAGAGAGGAACCTACCAGCAAGACTTTTATGTAGTAGGTCTGTTTAGTCCTGTGGATTCTCATAGGGAGGTTCATATACCAGAAGTCCCTTGTGTTGTACATAGACAGGGGAATTGACCACACCATCCCCAGGAAAAAGTGCAGAGACAGGTGTCCTGAGCACTCCCTAGATTTTGTACCAACAATAACAGCCTTTTTAAGTGTATGTCTGGATTGAACGGCTTAGGGCTTGATCTATGGATGATGCATTTCATATCAAGTATCAAGGAAACACCTGTAGAGTGGGCTCAGTGTGTTCATGTATTGTCTGTTTGGCTGTAATTAATTGTTGTCATTAAAATGTGATTTGGAAGCAGATTTCCTAAAATTAATAAATGAAGCATGAGAGATTTGATGCTTCTTTCTTTGGAGAATTTTAAGTTCTGCATTTTTTCCCCCTTATTCCCCTTGATATGATTCCTGAAAATTATGTCTTTATTAAAAAATGGGACAACAAAGACTCAAAAAAGAACTGCATTTCAGCAGAACAGCTGAAGAGACGTATCCTGTTTCTCTATCTCTGTGAGCTCTTGCAGGTGAACTGCTCTGTGTTATGTCATGGAAGGAAAGAAAAGCATTTATAAAATTCCCTTTGGGGAGGGGTAGTAGGGCAACACTAGAGAGCTCTTGTGGTGAATTAATGAGAGAATGGGGCAAGGTGGGAGAGGGGCAAGTGGATCAGAATGAGAAATGTGAAACAATTAACAACAAAATCAAAAAGAAGGGGGGGAAAAAACCAAGGCAAAGTCCATTGGGGGATTCTGTGCTCTGTCTTCTGTATGTGCTGGTGTGTTAAACATCTTCAGGCTGTGCTAATGATGCTGGTAACAAGCCTGATCTTTTGATGTTTCTGAAAACATCAAAGTGAAGGTCCTGTAATGACCCAGTTCATCAAAATCCAAATCCCAGACAAAAAGAACTTTTCTTGTTGGTTTAATAGGTATGGATATTTTATTACATTTAATTTTGTTTCCAGAGACTATGGGAAAAGGAAATGGAAGACGAGTAGCAACTATTTTAAAATAGATATGATTTGATCTGAAATGTGATTCAGACAATAATTAAAATTCAAAAAACTGCTTTTTGCCTATTCTTATTTGTGTGGGGAGAAGGCAGAAGGCAGAAACTATCTTCCAAAGCTTTTTATTTTAGTGTGAAAAGCTTTACCAATTAGGAATGTCACTAGATCCATGCAGCCTGTAAGAAAGGAATGTTTTTGTGCAGTTTCTTCCATTACTTTTCCATTACTAAGACCAAGAAAGACCTTTTCCCGTCAGTGAAAATTTGGCTCCTGTGATCGTTCTGAAAGACTTCTCTCACAGCAGACTCAGGTATTCAACTTTGACCTGGTAGCCTGCTTTGCTGTCAGGGCTGAAAAGAAGTTACACAGGTTACCAAAAATGTATAAAGATAATTGAATTGAGGTAGAATGGATCTTGTGGTAGGGAAATCTCTTAAAATCTTACTTAGTTTTGATAACTAGTACTTATATATATGAAACCTAGGCGAGATATCTCTAGTACTAGTGCTAGTATTAGTACTAGCATTTCACTCATCATTCCTTGGAATGCATTGAAATTATAGAAAACTCAAAATTGGATGGCCTTTGCTCAAGGTGAAAGTGCTGTCATGTGTAAACCAAATGTGAAGAGCCTTTCAGAGATCTTTGAGTATACTCATTCTTGGGTGCATGAGGGACAGAAACAGAGAAATGGTTCTGATTCTTGTCAGAACATCAGGCTCAGGTCTTGTCCCTTTTGAATTTGGGTCAGCTTTGAATGAGATGTACATCTGTTTGATCACAAGTACTTATTCGGCCAGAGTTTGCTATCAGTAGGATGAGAGAAGAATTAAGAGTTTTCTGTGCAGCAAGAAGCTACTGAATAACCACTTGGGATGTCCTTGCTATAATGCACCCTACAAAGGGCTTTTGGCTTGAACTTGGGAGGTGTAGTGCAAATCAGGCATTGATTCAGGGAAACAAGAAATCTAATAAATTTAGATTAATTGATGTCAGAGTTTTTCTCTATTTGGTGTTGTATGTTTTTGAGATTAGCAAAGACATTCAAGGTGAAATGCTAATACTGTGCAATGCTGTGCTTGCTAGGAGGACTCTTGGTAAGGTTCAGTCTTTTTCATCATGGCCTGCATTGCCATAAGAGCCCACAGGCTCTCATTAATGGTCATTTGGTAGAAGATCAAATGGTAACTGCAGTTGGCACTACAGGGATATCATCAGTTCAGTCACATTCTTCTAGATCCTTGTATTTGGAAGCTGGAATTTACTTTTTACTTTTAGTGGTAGAATATATAATGTTTTCTTTCATGGTTTTAATTCCACGAATTAAGATGAGCTTGTGATGGACTTCCCTGCTTTAACAACCCTTTCTGAGAAGTTATTTATTCTAGCACTTGCTTAGTAGGCTAGACATACAGAGTACAAGTCACCAAGAGGAAATCAAGGGCAATATGTGTGTTGTGCTCTTTTATGAATCATGAGGGCAGTGGGTTCAGGGGCACACTCTTAAACAGCAAGTTATATGTCTATATTACCTCTATGTGAAGAGGATGAGACACACTTTTGTCTTTTTGACCAAGGTGGGAGGTTCTGATTCATAGATCAAAAGTCTGTCTGCGAAGGTCGCTGTACTAAAGAACCCAATGAATCTTTAGGGTAGGAACTGGCACCAGATGGATACTTAGGGATGCTGTATACAAGATGGGAAGTAACATTCCAGGCATTTTTATTGCAAACTTTCTACCCTTTTGTATTTAGAAGTGGTGTCAGTAAGCACTATTATGTGGACATGTGTATAATCACATGAAATTAATTTTCTTTTAAGTGTGAAGAGACTTCTCTATCATAAATAAGTCCTTCCCCCTAGCGTCCCCCCCCACAAACAGCTGCTGCTTTTTTTCAAGTTTGCTGTTGACTTTATGTTGCCACAACTTATCCCTTCTATCCTGATGCTGCTAAATTGTATTACAATATTACAACCAAATCTCTTCAGTCCTTTCCTCTGTTCATTCTTTCCAAAATGCATCTATTTACAGACCTCTGACTTTGCTGTACCCAAATCAACCCCAGGCCTCTAGTATTTCTTCTACAGATAATCCATGTACCATGCATTTACTTCTGAAGCTGTACACTGATGCACTGTGATTCCAGCTGATTTTTACATTCTCCTGCTCTACTTGACCTCAGTCCTTACATTTCTTCCTCCTGCCTTTGTGTCTGGAAGACACTGAAATCTGCAGAAAGGCTGTAACACAGGTAGGCTTCGCCGGTCTGACTTTAATCCGTCTGGTTCAAAGCTGTTGAAGCTTCAGTCACACCGAGCACAACTTTTCTGCTGTAGTTGCATTCTCCTATCAGATAGTAGTGTGCACTGTGCTACCCGAGTCTGGTCATCATCTTCAGTGGGCTTTGAGCAGTCTGCTGCTTCCCACAGATCAAGGAACTTCTTTTCTGCATCAGATACTGGCTAAAACTGTCCTTTGCAAAACCTGTTGATGTGGCTCTCCAGGCTGAGACTGATAATTTCATACTAGGTCCTTAATTTTCTGTACTGTAAAAGAGATTTGCAGACTGTTTTCCTGTGACTGTATTTGTGGATACTGAGGTGAGAACACTGGTAAGAATACATTCTCATGATGTGACTACAATCATTGTCTAATGACTTTTGGGATACTGTGCAGTATCCCATATGTAAATAAATGCTGAGCAGAAAATTTTTTGAGAGCAGCCTTGAGGAGGACTCAGTGTTGCTACATAAGAAGCTCAACATGAACTGGCAATATGCACTTGAAGCCCAGAAAGCCAACCATATCCTGGGCTGCATCACAAAAAGCAGGGACAGTATGTCAAAGGAGGTGTTTCTGCCCCTCTACTCTGATAGGTTTCCACCTAGAGTGCTGCGCCCAGTTCTGGGCCCACCAACATAAGAAGGATGTGGACCTATTGGAGCAGACCCAGAGGAGGGCTACAAAGATGATCACGGGGGTGGAGCCTGTCTCCTGTGAAGACAGGCTGAGAGGGATGGGATTGTTCAGCCTGAAGAGAAGGTTCTGGGGAGACCTTACAGCAGCTTTCCAGTATCTGAAGGAGGCCTACAAGGAGAAGGACTTCTTACATGCTCTTGTAGTGATAGAAGAAGGGGTGATGGCTTCAGACTGTAAGCAAGTAGATTTAGATTAGGTATCAGGCAGATTTTTTTTTTTCACTTTGAGGGTGGTGAGACACTGGAACAAGTTGCCTAGGGAAGTTGTGGGTGCTACACTCTGTAAGTCTTCAATGATATGTTGCATGGGGCTTTGAGGTCCCTGGTCTAGTGGGAGGTGTCCCTGTCCATGGCAGGGGAGTGTGGGGTGTGGTGTTGGAACTAGAGATTCTTTAATGTATTTTCCAACTTGAACTATTCAACGATTTTTCTTGATAATTGCAAGAGAAGTATATTCCAAGGCTTTTTTCCTAGAGTTGAACAGAAGAGCTGGCTGATTCATTTTCGGAATCTCTCTCTGCTCATGAGCACTGATATTTTTTTGGTATTTTGTTTAAATGCCATCCCATCAGCAGTGTTAAAGGAGGCTGAACAACCACTCGGTGCAGAAGATTCGTGGTCATGGTTGGAAACGTAGAAGATTGTGAGCATGACATTCAGAGATGAGTTTCAGAAAGATGAATAAGAGGGTTTTAAAAACAAATAAATAAGAGATGCTATCCAGCAGTCCTGGACTTATAGCTAGACAAGACACTTAAAATCACTGGGCTGTTAACGGCAAGTTTGCTTCACTTCATCAAATGCATCAAGCACAGTGCTTTGGAGAGATTAAAGATCAAAACTGACATTGGTCACCCTCTCTTGGATTTCTTTTGCCTTTGTCAGTGTTTTTTGTTGCTTTGCTTTCTTGAGAGAAAGGATGGTGTTTCTGCTGAGTACAGTTTTAATTTGGTGACTGATACATACTCCCAAGTGAGAGTAGTTTAGCTGAGTTAACAGATGACCAAATTTAATTAAGAAGTTGATAGGCCTTTGGTATGTGTTCCAGAACCCTTAGCAAAATGGATGTTATAGTGGTACTATCAGGGACTTGAGCAGTTATTCTGTGCCTGTTGAAATAGCGTTGTCTTCTTCACAGGAATTTTAGAGCATCTGAACATCCATAGTTTAACACACCAAGTCCAAAACTAAGGGTTCTACTGCACCTGTAGTAAATAGTATATAGTGCAGTTAAGTAGTTTTAAAATGAAGAAGCAATAAAGGTTCTATCAAATCAGGTCAGGCAATCAGAAACAGGCAGACCACACTGGACTATCTCTTGTTTTAATTTTTCTTGAGAGATAATGCTAGGTAACTTTCCTGGTTTATGTCTCTCTTTAAATGTCCATTTTGATAAAATTGTACATTGCAGTACTTATGCATTTATGTATTTTTTTGGGTACTGATGGAATAGTTATCTTAGCAAACTCATAGTATGGGAGAGCTGCTCCTAGCTGTTATTTGCATTCCACCACTTAAAAATAGGTCGAAAGATTGTAGACTTGAGTAGAAAGCATTTTGTTTCCCATATCATCCTAAGGTACAATTTTTTGAAACAATGCCTCTCATGTAAGTTTGCTGATTGGCTTTTTTTGATTATTGAACAAAGCACCAAAGAGAATGCCCCTGAAGCAGATAACTCTATTATAATCTGCCTACCACTGATTTCAGATTAGAAGTTTTGCCTCTCTTAAGGTGATGAGGAGATCCTGACATTTCTCCAAAATGCCTGATGTTTCTAATTGGAGAACACAGGCAAATCCAGGTAGCTAAACTCTGAGGAATAGCTTCTTTCTTTCAGCTGCAGCTTAACTCCAACTATCTGCCTGCATTGTTAAAATCATGCCTCTTTTTTTTCTCCTCCAGCCCAAACCTTATTAATCACAGAAACCTTTATCTCACTGATCTCTGAACATCTCTGTCACCCTCACTTTGGTCCATGTGTGCTAAAATACTCTTCCTTGCCTGTAACTCTGATTATGTCACAATCTTTTGATTCTTCCAGTTACTCTGCCTTTTTACCAAGTTCAAGCTTCTGGTTTCCACCTTTAGAGACCTATTAGCTTTCCTCCTTTTGTCTTTCCTCTCTTTTTTTCTTACCCCCTGCATTTTATCTGTGACTTCACTGCCTGTGGCACCATGTCCTTCATGCACAGTTGCCCATCTGACATCATCTCCCCTCCTTTAAGACATCTTTAAGACTGATTCTTCCTTAGTGTCTGGAAGCAATCAGCTTGCTAATGATGGCTTGGTTTAGCAGCAGACTAAGAATTGCTAATGGTATTTATTTATTCATGCTTCTTGTGGAAGATAAAAGATCAAGTTGATTGTGATTAGCTGATCTAGATAGCCTTATCTTTATTTCCATCTTCTCTTCCAGTCTCTATCCAAGTCTTTTATTTTAGTTTGTTTTGTTTAAAAGTTCTAAACTTTTAAAGTCAGTGGCCTATACTTTTCAGTCTGCGTAGCTTGCATAGCTTGCATAGCAGTAGCTTGCATAGTGAGATCCTCAAACCAATTGGGAAGCCTGAACTTAATGACATAAATTACATGAGCTATATAAGTTTAAATAGATAAGATATAACTCTATGATTCTATAGTTGTTGCTATTTCTATACTGTTTTACCCCGGGATTTTCATGAATGGTTAGGTATGTAGGTGTACATGTGATCTGGAATCTTGAATAAGCTGTAGCCATACTTGTAATGTAGAATGAAATGTTTCTTTGGAACGTTTCCAGTTTTGTCAAGGGGATTTGTGGGGTGTGAAAACAGTGTTATTTGGGTTGCTTGGTCCGAGAATAAAGTCAGCCCTTGCAGTGGAGGTGAGGCTGTAGGACTGTGGCATTACATGCTGTGCTTCATAAAATTACATGGCTTAGTTCTTTCAATGGATATAAAGACTTGATTCCCTGACATATGTATGCTACAGTAATCAACTGCTTTGAATTTGATTTGCTACAGTTTTTCTCTTCTTTATGAAAGCAGTGAAATTCTGAATGTCTTGAATTTTAGTGCTTGTGAAAGTAGACCTGAAAGTGAAAATTAAGGTCAAGGATATTTTATTTGGTCCCTATTCAGAACTTCCAGCACATAGCATTTTACTGCTTTCTGTCATAGACTTACCATAGATCTATGGGAAGTGTGAGAGGGACCTCACAAAATACCTGTTGCGCCCTTTAGCCACACCATCTCTGGCAGACCTTCCCTACTTTGTTGTGAAGGACCTCCTGATCTCCTTGTGCAGATCCTGTGACTTTTCCAGTATTTAATTGATCTTACCATTGGAAAAGTTTTCCTGGACTGTGACTTTCCTCCTGCATTGTAAAATCTTTTATATGTCCTTTGTATTTCTTTTATGCTCCTTTAAATTCACACTGTCAGCCCTCTTGAAATAAAATACCTGATGCTGCTGACCCCTTGGTAGTATAAAATACATAGGCAAGACTATTGCTTAAAGAGTATGGCTTACAGATGATACTTCCATTCAAGCTATCTGCTATGATTCCACCATCAGTGCCTCTGCTGTGCTGTATGGATTGAGTCCTTGGCCGCCATGTATATTTCTGGAGTGTAATTTAAGCTTTTCTGGAAGCATTGTTTGTCGTTCTGGACCCTCTAGAACTTTATTTGCCATGAAACAGATGTGATCTCGGGTAAATCCCATTGGAATTCAGCAAGTGACTCCCAGCTGTGAGTCATAGACTGAGCAAACTTGGTGTCACAAACAAGAGCACCCTTCCAGCCTTTAGCTGAATTAGTTTCTGAAGGATGAAGCAGGGAGTGGTTTTATTATTTCCTCTGTCTATCTGTGTATCTATTTTAAGATAACTCCACTGGTAATCAGGCTTGGGTTGCCCACTGCTTGGTAGTGTCATTGTGAAAAGTGTACTGAGAAGTAAAGAATACTTTGAATTACTCGCCTCCTGATGTATCATTTAGTTTAAAGATATGTGCATGTGAACTGTAAGTAGCTAGCAGAAACAAGAAACCTTTTTCCCAGTGTGCATTTGATTATGAACCCTCTTTTTATCCTTCATTTACCTGTGAGGCTAAGAGTAGTGCCAGTGGCAGAGCAGAACAGATTTCCAGAGACCCATGGCTACTGAGTTTAGCCCCTCAAGTCAGGGGAGAAAATTGAGTGAGAACCAGGCAAAGATTTAGCCTTAAGGCATGAGAAGCAACTTATTGAAAATTTTCTAAATTTAAAATGCACTGAAGACTACATTTTATCTTTGTCAAGTCATCAAAAAATGCCTTATGCTGAATTTTTCTGCAGGAGGCTAATGTTCTAGTTCTTAAGAATGTAACTTCTAGACTGAAACAGAACAAGCTCTTCGTTTTTCATGAATGCTGGAAGGTTTAGACAGTAGGTACAGAAATTACTCAGCCACCTCTCAATAGTTTGATTTGTTTATAAAGCTCTGTATTTTCAGAGAAACTAAAAGGTAAGAAATTTCAGACTTGTGCACTTACTGCTTTTTAATATTTTATGTTGCACTTATTTTTTTTAAAGAAAGATCATTTGTGCTATGTATCAAGTGGATCTTTGTGGTGGCAGAATTTAAGACGTGGCATCTTCTAATAGAACTTAAATATTTGCCTTTATATTTCTGCATTTGTTGCACAATGATCATGGACAGCTGGCATGTTGCAGAAATACCTCAAAAGCTGAATTGTCAAGATGCTGAGATGAGGTCACTACATTCCCAAAGTCCCCATCACAGGCAAGCTGTTATTTATTGTGAGTGGTGATGAACTTGTGTTGTATGTGAAGATAGGCATCATCTTTTGAAGTGCTCATGGTTGAATTCTGGCAAGTAATGCAGCAAGGAGTTGTGTTTGGTCTATGTGGAAATATGACATTGGATCTGTTCATAAAATTTTCTGTATGAGAAACTAAGCCTTCAGATTGATAAGAATCAACACAATGTTTCAACAAAAGGAAAAATAATGAGAAAATACCTTTGTCTCTAGGGAATGCCAAATAAGAAATGTACATTTCCTGGAAGAAAGTCTCTGTGCTGTTTAACTGTGGTTGGTTTTATTTGGATGGGGCATCTTGTCCTGCACTACTGACCTTCCTGCAGTATCATTTGCACATGTGGTCCCAGTGGGACACTGAGTTACAGACTGCAGTTGGTGTTGCAGGATCAGGCCCTTTTGTACTGGAAGAAAGATGGAGTGCAAGGAGGGGAGCTGGTAGAGGAGGGCAGGTGTTGACAATTAATTCACGAATTATAAGGAAGGAAACTCATAAGGTCATCGTGTCCCCCACTGTGTTCTTCATATGCTTATACAAAAATCTTCTCTGTTTCCCCCTGCTGATGCAAGGCAAAGGGAGGTGTGAGCTGACAGGATGAGTGATGAAGGCTTCCCCTGACCCATTGCCTCACTGTGATGGAGTGACATATTTAACCTCCCCTGATGCTACTGCTGCAGGTGAAATGAATTATGCGACCCTCTGAATCCCTTATCAGTGCTGGGCTGTCTCAGGGGCTGGATGCAGCTGCTATAATTTTGGAGTTCTTTCCCTGCTTTAATGCCAAGCACAAATCATGCACATTTCTCTGCTTGAAGACCCCAGGCTGCTTTGAATATGGAACTGGTCTCCCTAGGGGATACAAAGGGGGAGGGGAGAGCAGTGATAGAAGATGGGAGACCTGCACAGAATTGCTAATCAGGCTCTGCCCTGTGTCTTCCTGAGCTGCAGATGGCTTCTTGCTGTGTTGCAGCCTTGCGTCTTCCTTGTCAGATTCTCAGTGCCTGCTGCAGAGGGTGTGTGGAGAATGGATAGCCCCGTTTTTAACATAGCTGGAGCAGCCTAATTAAGCTGGTGATTTTCTTCTTTGGGAAGTGGTCACCAGTAGCCTTGAAGATAATGAAATATGTCGGTCTGAACTGCTTTTCATCTCTCTGCAGAAATGAATTTTGCTTGTCGAATGGCCTCTGCTTGTTTTACTCTGGAGGGTTGTAACTGCAGGTCTCTCTTGGCTTGATTCCTTGTTCTGCATTGGCATTGTTCGCTTGTTTTTCTTATTTCCTTTTGCTAAGATCTGCAAGCTCTTGTCTTTCCTGCATGTAGGGCCACATAGATTCTTCTTTTCAAAAAACCCTGCAGCAACAGAAAAAGAACTTCATCGCACTGAAGAAACAAGGACAGCAGGACAGAGTAACTGGAAGTGTTGAGTTCAAATATCACAAAATAAGTCCCTTGATGTTGGATGATTAAAGAGCCCATGGGTGGGGATGTTGAGAAAGTGCTAATAACACACACAGCATTTAATTATTAATACAGCCTATAAATTACAATGGTCCATTCACACTCATTATACTTCTTTGGCTTTTCTTCCTGTTGAGATAAAGCACTTGAGATGCTAGGGAGCTTTGCTGTACAGTGCCATGGGATGTGGGCTTAATTTCCTCTGCTACTCATACTCTGTAGGCTGGAAACTTAGTGGAAATTCCAGACTAAAAAAAATCAAAACAAAACAACCAAACAAAAAAGGCAATAATAGAAGTGATATAAAGAGTAGGGAAGTGCCCACAAACACTCCTGTGTAGGATCTTTTGTCAGTGTTTTCAGTTACTGCTTTGGAGCTTGAGATTTGCCTTGCAATGGACTATTGCAAAAAGCAAATTGGTCACTAAACTGTCATTTCAGTTTGTTTTTTGAGTTGACTGGGTGTTGCAGTTGTGTGGGTTTGGTTTTTTTTCTTGCTTAGTTTTGAGAATGGCATGAGATACTGTGTTGATCACTTGCTCATTTCCTGTTGTGGTAATATGCCCTGCAAAACTGTATTCTGAATAAATTCAAGCATAATTTTTAGTAGGAATGATATTCATTGTTTTCTTTTATTAAGACAGTTCAGGAAGGGATAAGGATGTAAAATACTGTAGTTGATTTATTTTGAAGAACCTGCATATGTCTAGACTGTTACTATTCTTCAGCCTGGTTGTATACATTTTAATAAGATCCAATTGCCACGCTGCCTGAACACTTCTGCAAGCCCTGACATAGGCACAATTTTACTGTTTTCAAGAATGGAAATTAGCTTCATTGGAGAAACAGTCAGCAATAAACAATAACCACTGAAATCTTAACAAAAGGAAGTGACATAGGAATTTGCTTCCTGACATTTTTTTGACTCCAACTTCAATTCTGCATTTCAGAGTGAAACTCCTTATTCAACATATCAGAGATCATGCAACTCTTCTGAGGTCTATTGCCTTCATATTATTTTATTTTCATGATTCATCAAATATTTTTGGTTTTGTTAGACTTTCTGCAAACTATTGCATCCTGTTTTCACATTTGCTGATTTCTACCACACGAATTATTTTAAAAACTTTTTTTAAACTTTTTTGGAATATTCTAGTGTTTTTATTTAAGTTTTTGATGATAGTTCATGTTAGAGTTGTATTTTGGTTATATGCATGTGCTGATTGTTGTTGTTTCACTTAGATGCTTGGCATAGAAGACTTGTAAGTGTCCTGAAAAGTTTAGTTGCTTTCATAGAAAATAGAGGTGAAATACAAATTTTTTTTTGCAAGGACAACTGCAGATTGTCCTCCCTTGCTTTTCTGATGTTTCATCTTATTTCATAACATTCTTCTTGAGCTGTGTGTTCCATCTTGCTGCTCATGCTAAATGACAGCTGGGAAGAAGACACAAAGGTGTCAGCTCTGGTTTCTCTTTCCAGAAAAATCAGGGGCTCATTTTTAAGTTAAATGGGAATAAAATACTTCATAGGATTGCTGCCAAACATAATCGTTTTCTGTTACAGTTTTCATGCCTTTCATCATAAGAGGCATTGTGCAAGTGTAAGGAATTCAATGGGTAAGAAGAAATAAATGCCAGTTTCAGTTTTGTGAATTTATATTGCTTTCCCATGACCTGTATAGACAGGGCATTTTTCTCCTGTCAGGTTTAAGGAATTTGCTCGATCAGACTAGTCAGCATCTTTCTAGATGACTGTTGAAGTTCTTAGATTAAGACTTTAGGACATATTTGGTCATACAGACTAGCCCCTCTTTGTTGTCTGAATGAAACATGTGGGTCTGAATATATCACCTCTGTTTCTCCTTCATGGTTGCTCCCAGTTTTCATTAATCACAGTATTTTCAGACTACAGTTAAGAGCACTCCTTATTACTAGGGTGGGAAGGAGCCTGATCAAGCCCAAATGAGAGACATGGGAGCAATTTTGAAAGAGTTGTTACACAAACTTCTCAAGGAGGAGCTGTCAGTGACAAGGACTGGAGCCTGAATTTTAGTTTCCATGTGTAGCAGCACTTGCAAATGGCTGGTCTGTCTCTTAACTGTTATATACATTGCCTTGGTGCAAGCGTACAGGCAAACCTGGGCTAAGGCTTTGTTTGGATGCGGGTGCTTTTTAGTAGAAGGGAATGAAATCACAGAATGGTTAGAGTTGGGAGAAACCTTGAAGATCATCTAGTTCCAACCCCACTGCTATGGGCAGGAACATCTTCCACTAGACCAGGATGCTCAAAGCCCCATGCAGCCTGGCCTTGAACACCTTCAGAGGTGAGTCATTCACAGATTCCCTGGGCAACTTGTTTCAGTGCCTCTCATTCTCAGACTAAAGAAGATAAATTATTTAACACAGAATGTTTAGGATCAGTGGCTCCTTGTCAGTCACCAGATGTCTGACTCTGTACTGGTAACAGCAGAGCAGGGACCTGGCAGGCAGCCTTGCTGAGCTCTGGCTCCCTGTGCTTTGTGTGCTGGCAGCGGCTAGACGGGCAAAGGTGAGCAGTTGTTGCAGTGTCAGATCTAGCCAGCAGCTACCTTCTCCCTGGCACAGAAACCACCTTGCACCTTGCTGCTGTCCAGTGTTCTTTTTTACTGCAAACATGGGACACTCTAAGCTACTGGGTGTAACAGCACTAAAGCTGCATCTGTTGTGAACACATTCATATCTGTGTGCTGTGCCTTCCTCCAGGACTTCATTCTAAGGTCCCATCACACATCAAGAACTCTTGATTCACTCCATCTCCTGTTGTCCTGCATATCCCAAATGGGTATGTGTTGGAAGACCACTGCAAAGGTTCAACACCCACATAATTACAGAAACAGTAGTGAATCAGGATGTAATATGGCTACATCCTGTCCCTATCTACAAGTAACAACTGGGACAAGCACTTGGTTTTATTTATTCATGATGACTTCTCCTTTAGATCTTTGTTTTCCCCACTTTTAATGCTACATTTCAAGTTGCACTGTGATTCAGGCCCTATATGACTTTTTATATTATTTTTGTTACCAATTTTAAATTATCTTCCCATTTTTACTTCTCTCATGCTGTTAGAAAAAAGAGAATGAGCACAGTGTTTTTCACTTGCATTTTGCCTTGCAGAGTGGAGGAGATGTTTCGGCTGGGGCACAGGTCAAATAATATCCAAATCCTTTTGAATATTTATGGATGGCCTCCAGCTTCCTATGAAAAATTCCTCTTGTATAGTCTTTTTCTGTTTCATTAACTTTTAATTCTATGTATGTACCACTGCACTGAAGCATTGTGGCTTTTTCTAATGACCATGCAGGTTTGTCACTTTTCAGCTGACACTGGTGTGTTTCAGGCTTTATCCCTGTACTGAGTATGTAGGAAACTGCTATTTGTGTATCAGGACAGTGTAGGATCAGGCCTTTACTGACAGAGACTTCTCGTAACTTTCTTGATTTATGTGATTTTGAATAGAATGTAAATCAAAGGGACTTTGTGTATGTTTAGCAACTGTATAAGTTTTAAGGTGTGCAAAACCAGATGTGCTCTTCTGAGATATTATCACTGCCTTCCTGGTTTTGTGGGCTGGGGCTGGAGAAGTGCTGAATCGTTACGACTTTCATTCTGTTGTAGCACCTATTTCCATGTAACATTTGTTTATATTTGCACACAGAGCATGGGGAGCCAGAGCTCCTTAATTTATATTGTTTGAGGACAAGATTATAGGATATATCATGTTAATAGAAAAACATCAGAGAGAGCAACTTGCATTTCAGTGTAGCTGTTGTCATTGTTTCCCTGTGAACTAGTCTCTCTGCAAGAATGGCACAGCAGGATTTTGTGATATATGAAAACCTTCTACTGGGGTCAAGAAGGGGTTGTGATCATCCGTATCAACTGGTCATAACCTAACTGATGGAATGACCTATGGCTGCAGCTACTTTTATTCACACCTCTGTTGCCCCTTGAGTCTAGTAGCATGATTAAATCTGCCAAGCACTGCCTTTGCAATATTAGTCAAGATGTCAACTCCTGCAGCTACTACCAGGCAGTCTGTCTAGATTTTGTGCCTATTTGTGTATCTTAAATTTATTTTGATTAAACTTCAGTGGAAACGATATAAGTTTTTGTCTGTGAGGTTGGGGACAGGGGTTGTGTGGCACTGGTTTAGGAACCTCAAGAGTTTCTTACAAAAAAAAAAGAAAAATGGCTAGCTTTTACAGCAAAAGTTCATTTGAAAGATAGTAAGTGTAAAAGACCTACATCAAGAAAGTCACCAGCTATGAATAGCAGGAGGTATTGTGTTTCCATGCTACTCTCCCATTGCAAACACATGAAAGAGCACAGTTTGCTTTTCGTTTTCTTCTAAATGGAAACCAAAGAAGTAATAGTCTGTACCTTTCCAGGAAGAGGTTTCCTTTGGTTAGTGCAATAGACTTACAGGTTTATAGAGCAATGGTGGTAATTCTGAGAAAGTAAAGAAAAAAGCCTTTAGAAGAAGAAATAACTTCTGTGAACTTGCATATTGCTGACAAGAGTTATTTTTAGTTCCCGTCTTCAGCTTGGTCATGGCTGCAGTAAGAGAACTCTCAATACCAAGATGCCCTGTAGTGGGCTATAAAGGTAGCAGTTTGTAATGTTAATACTTATGTTGTTTTTTATACCTTTGTATCTTCATTGAAGATGGCAAATTTGCTCATATTAGTAGTGATTGCCATGTAATTAATTACGTTCCTTAAGATTTGGCAAACAGCAGGATAAAACATTTGTTTCCATAGTTAATTTTCTGGTTGAGTTTTTTCTCTGTTTGAAGGCTATAATGATTATATTCTGATGAAAAACATATAAAAGTTGCCTTTCAAGATTTATCTTTTTCTGTTATCAGAAATTGCTTGGCTAACATTTGTGTCACACAACTGAAAATGAAACCTAAAACCAATTAAACCCATAAACCCCACAATCTCGCTGTTGATGAGCCCAGGTGATAAAACTGACTGCATGAAATGAGTATGGATATTCCAAGAAGGTTATTTGGATGCTTTATTATTCAAGGGTCAGTTGTTGGTGGCAGCATTTAGCATCATCCTGTGCTCTATTTCTCCAGATACTGAGTTTAATTCATTTTGTGGAATAAATGCACTTAAGTAGTGGAATAACAGCAGCATTCTGTTTCCCTCAGATGGTCTAGTCTATTAAAACCAAGAGATGAGACCTTTCCTTCTCAGTCTTTTACAGATACCTGTGCTTTCAACAGAGCATCTTGGAGACTAATGTGTTTTTTCAGGTTACCTGAATGGATTAATTTGGTATGGAAGAAAACTGCACAGGATCAAGCCATAGGCTAATATATCCTGCTTCTTGATGTCCCATGTTGCTTAGAACATTTCAATTTTTTACTTATTTCTTCCACCACTGAGTGGTCCTCCTTTCTTTTAACTTCCTATCTGATTGCAGAAGAATGATTATCAATAGTTTTAAAAGTCCTCAAAGCATCATATCTTAACACAAGCTCAGCTGGATTTTTCACACTCCCTCTTGCTTGCTGCATCTTTGGGAAGATCTTAATTGTGACTTGATTTTGAGTCTTTTATCTCAGTCAATTTAGGAAGTTCAGAAGTAACTTTCACACAGCCATCTGAAAAGAGCAGCAACTATGTGCCATCAGTAACCTCCAATAGAGGAGTTCAAGAGCTTTGGTAAAGTGGTAGCAGGAAAGCAAAGCTATTCTGTGACTAAGAAATAATTCAAAACTTTTAAAACCCTGTGCTGTTTAGTATGAGGAGTTTGAAGTTCCTCAGAGTTAAGAATAAAAAATACTGGCAAATTAAATAGAACTGTGCTGGCAGCTGCTGCTGTGATTGAGAGCCTTTGAAACTGCCTCTTGTCTTGGCTCTTGTGAATTTACCTGTTTGTCTTCTCCCACCACCCAAGAGCTGGTTGACCCACTGTGGTATGTTTGACTTGTCTGTGCTTCCTATGGTGGGCCAGCACACTAGTGCTTCCACTGAATTTTTTTTTGTAATCAAACAGGAAATAATTGGAATTCCTGGAAGATCAATTCCAAGGCAAGCCAGGAGTGATGGCTTCAGGAGGGCAGATCAGTGGGGTGTGTTTGCTAATACTGTATTTCAGAAGAGTTCTGACACTGCATACTTTTCTTCTTGCACTTAGAAAACTGCAGAAGCTGTCAAGAAGAATACTGTGGATCCTTCTAAAAGTGAAGAAAGTCTTTCTAATGATTTCTGGAAGTGTCATCATTGACTACAGAGGCCTATATTAGTAGCAATCACCAGTTCTGTGTTATGTTAGTCTTGATGTAAGAAAACCTATAAAGAAAAAAATCCCAAACTTCACACATTTAAAGAATGGATCTAATGTGTATACCCAAAGCACTGGGAATGGAAATTTTTAAATATGAGGAAGCAAAAATTAGAAGCTTGGAAATGTGTAACACAGCTGTATGGTGAGCAAAGGCAGATTTGTGGTAGAGAAAGCAACAATTCTTGATTAGTTCATGTAGCATGTCTAAAAGTGCTAATCACAGTGTCTATATCCTGCTGGCTTTTACTGTATTATTATTGGCATGCTAGCAGTCCAGGGATCCAAAATGGTGAGTGGTGTTAATGTGTTATATCCAGCCCGTAAGTAAATAGTAAATTTCCATTATTCCTGCTTACACTAATATGCCATGTAAGCACTTAATCCCATTATTTTTAAATATAATCTGGAGGCTGCTTTAGATATTCATAGTATTCACATTTCTTTTTTGAAATCTGTTATGTGGGGAAAATAATACTTTTGGTCCTTTTTTCAGATCTTTGAATAGCAATGAAATGTCATTTCTATCTTGATTCAACCCTCTGTCTATCCTCAGCCAGCAGCCACTTTATCATTTCATTATTGCCATGCTGTAGCAATGCTATACTTAAAGTTCAGATGGCATTTTCATTGGTAACCTTATATTCTCTGTCATTTTCAACTTTCCCAGAACAATACCTTCCATGCTGAAATTTCCATATTTGCTTTTTGACAAGAAGTAGGGCTTTGCATAGGTGAGGTACTTGTTTTTCCTATAAATAGCAATGGAAATTTCTATGTTTTGTTGTGTCATTTTTGGTTGTTTTTTTTTTCTTTACTGCGAGAGGATTTGAGTAACTTGGAAAATGTCAGATTTGTAATTCTGTAGAAAGATGAACATCTTTCCTATTAATAAGTTTGAAAATTGCTTGGAGACAGATCTTACCTAGTGCTGTGCAGCCATATACACTTACGTGGATGATGAGTTTCTCTGCTCTCCTCTGGTACATCTTTCTCTATTGTGGGTTTGCATATGTGTCAGTTGCTTCAAGAGTTTAGAAGCAGAACTACACAGTAAGCCCTATGTCCCTATCTGCTCACTGCCTTCATCTTTGGGATGGAGCATGCCTTTCTTCAGTTGAGGAATATATGTAAAAGATCTCATCTACTTCTCTATAGGTTATTTTCTGTAACTTTTGAGACCTTCATTTAAAAGGATGGCTAAATACAGACTTAGGATATATGGACTAAATGCTTTGCTGAATAAGGTCTTACTACCTACTAAAGCCTGGAAAAAAATATTAATTTGACAAATTAGTTTATCAGTGATTAACTAGAAAGTGGCAAGGAGAGGTGGAAAATAGTTTGACCTAACCATTTCGGTGCAAAGAACTTCATCGATCTTAAAATCATAGTGTTGGATGGGACCTTCAAAGGTCATCTAATTCAACTTCCCTCCAGTAGGCAGGGATATTCTGTACTAGATCAGGTTGTTCAGAGCCTTATCAAGCCTGGCTTTGAATGCCTTGTGGTGAAGAACTTTCTCCTAATGTCTAATCTAAACCTGCCCTGCTCTAGTTTAAAACTATTGCTCCTCATCCTGTCACTACTTGCTCTGCCAGAGGGTCCCTCCTCAGCTTTCTTGTAGGTCCCTTACAGGATCCCTGTTCTTGTTTCTTCACTGCCAGACAATGAAATGTAAACTTGGAAAGGATTAACCTTTCATCATAAGAATTTAAATAATACTGCAGTAACCTTGGGCTGTTTTTTCAGGGTTGTAGAAATAGGTGGCAGTTTTGCAGAACTGGAAGAATTTGGAAGATTTTATTCTAAGTATTTCTCTACAAAAGTAGAAGTACAGGATAATGCTTAAAAATTAGTTTGAGATAAATATGAATGTGACTGCCTGCTTCCATTGTCTAAATTGAGGGGGAAAATAATAAATAATCAATTAGCAGAAAGTAAATGATAAAGCATAATTTAATCTTAATAGTTTTTCCATTTTGATAATGTAATGTGATGGCCATAGCAGAAAGCAATTTTTTAAATACAGATTTTGTATCGTGACAGTTTTATAGTTAAATTGTTTTGTGGTTTGGAAATGTGTAATAAAAATATTGCATCACAAATAAAAACCCCTAATGTTGTGAGCTTCAGCCCATCAGGCACCATGGCAGTAAAAGTTTGCTGTCTTGCCCTCATCTGTAGTACGCAATTAGAGCAGGTAACTAACCTCCAACAGAGGCACGAGAGCAACTTAGCTACCAAAGAAGCCAGTTTCAAAATGTCATGTTTCAGAGTTTATGGCAGGGATTAAGTAATAATAATGAATAATGAATTTTTTCATTAAAAAAAAAAAATTGACAAGTTAAAACTTCTGTTTCAAAGCAGGATGTTAAACTAGTAAAACACATTGGTGTTATGCATTGTTTTTTCTTAATTATGAAATACTCAGAAACTGAAATGTCAGAAGTTTGCCACGTGGAGGTCCTGAAAGTATGAGATGAATTGTATTTCCTCTGTAGCTTCCCAGCTTTCTTACCTTGTGACAAGAGATGTCCAAATTCGCATCCCTGCTCAAATTTGCCACTGTGACACAGTACAAAAAAACCCTCTGTATTTTGTAAACTGATTTATGGATTAGTATTTTGAAGTTCACTTCCATGGTGGATCCTGTTATTTCATCTCTCTTGCCTTTTGCAGAACTTAATATGTAGAAGTGCAGGATTGCAGGATGCAGGACTGTGGCTGCTCAACTTGCATTGCTTTTAAATTAAGAATGGGCTTTTTGATAGCTGATCTGTTGTGGTTGCCAACTGCTGAATGACCTATTGAACAATTAACTGTGAGAACTGAGAGGAATCAAATTATAGGGCAAGCTCTGACTTGAAACCATGCCTTGAGATTGCAAGGGCTGCTCATCACTGCATTGTCACCTGCAGCTCTGAAATGCTTGTGATGGCATCAGGTATAAAACAGCACGGAATTGGCAGTTGCTTCCTATCCCCACGCAGAGAAGGTGATTCTGAGTACTAGAGAGGATGTGCTTAAAGAGAGGTGTGAGAGGGGATCTGTTCCTGCAGTGCCAGCTGTGCTTCCTGTAACCCAGCTAAACAGGCTTCTGAGAACATGATGTATAGACATCCCTGTGGGTATTTCTGGAACCTGGCTGTGGGGCTGCTTTGCTCCCTTCCCCAGCAGTAAGGAAAGTGCACCTCTGGCCAAGTCTTAATGCTATTTCTGTGCCATTGTTACAGAGTGAAGTTACTTAAGGTTGATTAGCTGCAGCTTCACTCAGCAGAGTAGTTCCCTAAACCCTGCTCATGCCCTAGGATATATATTGCAACATTAAAACATCAAACGGTTTGGTGTTCTGTGAGCTATTTGCTAGAGTAAGACTGAAGAGAAAAAAAAAAAAGGGTTGAGTTTTAATATTGCACAGCACTTTTCCTACTTTCCACTTCAAGTACCCAGAGGGTGGGAAGAGGAGTCTGATGTTCTGCAGCTGCAGACTTTCCCAGGTCTGTCTGTGTCAGAGTTTTCTCTGCTCACTCTCCAAGACAAATAAAGAGAAGATGTAGGTAGGGTATGCAAGTCTACTGGATTAAGGGGATTTTTTTCCATGCAGTGCTTTGTGATACAGCGATGCATGAGTGATATGAAAGTTGGTGGTAAGCCCAGGTTTCATTTCCACTTGAACTGTAGAAAGTGGCCATGTGGAATGACAGGCTTACATAAACCACTTGGAAGTAGGTCCTGAATTTCCTCTTACCTGTCCCTGCTGCTTCAGTCACAAAGCAATTCAGTAACTGGAAGGCGTGGCTCTTAATAAGAGGTACAGTGGTAAGAGGAGACTTCAGCATCAGTTCATTTCTTCTTCCAATGGCCTGCAGATTAGTGTTTTGGCTGTAGCGTCCCCTCTCTGCTCTTTCTGGTGTTGTTTCCTCATGAATTGGGACCATTTTTTTGCAGTTTTATCAAATATAAGCTTGATTTTATTCTTGTTTGCATCAATGTCTTTTCAGTGAAAAGTAGTTGGAGAATCTCCAAGAAAATATCATTGGTTACTAGACTGACCCTCTTATGAGAGAAAAAGGAAAGAAGAGAAAAGGAGTGGAAGATGTTTCACAGGAAAGGAGGAATGTGAAGGTTAAGAGCTAGGACTCTTAGGGTCCAGATTCTGTTCTTGCCTCAGGCAATCAACTCCCCAGGGCCAACCCGCTTTGGCCAAGTCAGCGTATACCACTGTGTCTTCATTTCTCAGCTTCTGTAATGGTGAAAGTCACAAATCCCTTCTGACAGGAAAAATAGGAGGATTTATTGATTGTGAGTACTGTAAAGAACTGAAATACTGTGCTCCTGAGTGTAATAAAAACGTAGATAGAAATAAATTAGATTTGGTCCTAACAATGCATGAATCTTTGTTGCTGGCTTTAGAGTGTGGGCTTGGGCAAGGCATCTAGTCTTTCTGTGCCTGAGTCTTCTCATCTGTGAAATAAAGGTGAAAATTCATTTGGCTATGGTGGAATTGGTTAAAATCTGATGATGAATTTAAATAAATAGTTTTGCACTCACAATACAGTGGTGTTGTGCTCTGAGAGACTACTGCATTGTTGTTCTTCATTTTAAATGTGTTTTTATTTAATGAAATTCCATAGAGTTTGAAAAAATAAATTCTTTAGTAGAAACCCTTCTTCAGTGAGTGGGAAAGCTGAATGTGGTATCTACAGTAAATAAATTATTTATCTTTTAGTAATAAATTACTAATAAATGCATATAGATTAATATATGCATGTGTATGTATATTCAGTTGTACATCTGGCAAGATTCTTAAACAGAAGGGCTGCCATTCACAAGAGCACAACAGGGAGTTTGTTTCTGTTTATCACTGAAAGTAGAAAATTGTTTAAGATGAACGTATGAGTAAACATCTGCAATTTCAGTAAATTTGGATCAGATTTTTAAGTGGAGTGCTTAAAAGCAGGAACAGAGCAAAATGAACTACATGATCTTATTAGGGTATCTGAGTGTTGGTTTGCCAGTAGTTTGGATGTGATAATTTGGCTTTCCAGTTGATTGAGGTGGAATATATATTAATCTGAGGATTCACAAAGGATAAAAATGGAAGTTGTTTTAGTCACTTTCCTTTTATGAAGAGTTCCTTGCATTTATGTGCCCTTGCCGTCATCCATCCTGCCTCAAAATCAAGTGAAAGAGATGCCACTTCTTCTGTGGGGAGGTTGGGTTTTTTTAGTCCAATTGATCTTGCTGTTAGAAAATGGTTCCTGGTACTTAACCTACATTTTTTTGTGCTGAATTCAATCACATTAAACTCAGTTGTTATTCTAGACCATACTAAATAATTACTTTTCTGTGCCCCTGCTTTGTGTGTTATATTTGAATTTGATTTACAGATTATTTTGAATATGAATAACTGTAAAATGATAAAGGTATGAAACAACTAGGCATCCACTAGGAGAAAATAATGAAAGCAGAAACATTTCTGAAGCCTTCTGTGTTATTAGGTGCAATGACATAGGGAGAATGTAATGGGAAACCAAGCTGGAGCTTTCTAATACACCTCAACAGTTTAAAATAAAGGTCCTTGAAGCAGAAGGGGGTTAATGTAACTGGAAATTATTGGTCTTCATACCTCTCTTTTCTTCCCATGAATAGTACCTAGTATAGCTCTTTGTTCCATTTGAAACTTCCGACTTTTTATACCTGTTGAAAAGATAAGCTGTTGGGCTAGGAAGCATTTACCATTGAGTGTAAAATATTTTCTTGCCCTAATGTTTTAGGTATTTGTGATTTTTTTCCGTACATCTCTATAGTACAAATAATAGGACTGCTGCTGGTAGTGGCATTTGTGAGTAGCATTTTTTTTCTATGGAAACAGGATATAGGACCAAGTATCATTCTATCTGTATGGACAAATACTGGGCAGTATGTCAGGGCAGACTGTGATTGCTGTTGTTTCCCAAATGTCCCCCTAGGAGAACCGTGGATGGAAACTTTGATGGAGCAAAGGACCTTGTTGTTTGTTTGCTGAAAGCTTTGTTATATTACAAACCCCTCTTTTCTCCACTTCAGATGTTTATACTAAGATCAGAATGGAAAGGCCTCACCAATTCAGACTTCTTCTAGTCAGTTCTTCTGAAAGCATTTCAGGTTCCTATTAGTAAAAATTGGAAAGTAAATTTAAAAAAAAGTTAAATACTGTTGTCCTTGAGAAATGTCTTCTCTTTCTTCTGCTTCCTTGTGTTTCTCACAGCTTGAGGACATTGACATCATTGCTGTAAGCACCATGTTACCGTTTTAACTGGAAAGCCATAGAATCAGGTTGTTTCCCATTTTGAATAAAATGGAGTTAAGTGCCCATCACCAATAGATGCAGGGAGGGAGCCTACCTGATTTCTTGCTGTGGCAGGTTATCTGCCCTCTATGACAGAGCTTACAAAGGCTTTCAGCCTCAGTCTGAAAGGCAAAATTCACTGCAACCAGTTGAATCTCTGTGCCGGCTTTCCAGAAATAGCATGTGCTTCCACTGCTTGAAACTGTGTGTAAAGAGTATAAAGCTAGTGAGAAGCATGGCTGTTATTTCCATGCCTGAACATAATGGTCAGGACTTGGAAATGTGCAGAAAACTCAGGGTATAAATCTTTTACAACTTCATCTGCCTGGAAGTGCCTTTGGTGGAAACTGCAGAAGCTTTGATGTAGCCTCTGCTCACTGTATGTTGTTTTGAACCACTGTAAACCTTGTCTCTGGATTTTTTTCCTTAATGAGGAATTTTGTCCTATGAGGAAATGTCACCCAAATGACCTGTTTTGTTCATCAACTGTATGATACCAGTGTTGAGTCAAAAAGCACCAAGAGCTAAGGTCCTCAGTCAAATATCAATTAATAAGGGTTTTATTTTAACCTATATGTGGCTAATTGTAGCATGAAAAATTATGTTAGTTTCTTATTTCTGTTTCAAGTTGACCGCTATAATAGGTTTTTATAATATGGTAGTGCCTAAAAGTTAAAAAGGAGAAAGGAGGGCCATCTTTGTATATTTGAAGTTCCTGCTCCTATTTAGTTGTAACCTATGCTCAGGTTCTGCAGTAGTTAACCTGCAATTACTGTTGGCCAGGGTAGGATACACAGATATAAAGGTGGTTTAGAGCTTTGCTGGACTGATGAGACTCCATGGATCTTAGTATGGGTGAAGAGCCAGCTTTGGGATTCATACTTCATTGGCTATCTGGATGTGTTTGTGTTTTGTTTCTCTAAGATGTTAGCATTTGTGCTGCCAAAGTGTTTGGTGTTAATTCTGTTTTGCTTTAAAGGATGAGCAAAATGAGTTCAGTTTAACTCTGGGTATGAAAGTTGTCACAGTGCATCAGTCTCTGTGACAGTGACACAGGAGAGGAGCACAGAGATACTTGCTCAACGACTGGCGCATAATATTTGCATGGCTAACTTGTCAAAAGTACTTTCTGCTACACTGAGCCCTGAAGCACCAACCTGGCTCATGAGAACTGGAATTCTGTCTTCCTGCTTCTTACCTCATTGCCAAATAGCCCAAAGACTAGCGAAAAACCAATTTGGGACTGCAGATCGTAATTGCCAATCAAGATATAGGAATCGATGACTTTAAATGTCACTTCGAGAGAACTACTGTTGTGTCCTACAGGAGCTGTTAAGAACTGCAGAGACAACTTGATAAGGCAATTCACTCTTTCCTTTTTTTAGCATGTGATTATTTCTACTCCTGTTTTCTGAAGTGTCCTTAAAATGGCTGTGGAGAGAATCTAAATAAAGATACTGACCTGGGTATAGGAAGGTCTATGTTCAGATCCAGAGCACTCTGGGAGTGATTGATCCAGTAGGGCTTTTTAGAATATTGCTTGCACAGCAGCAGTGCTCACATTTTTGGGTAATGGAGACACATCCCAGAGAAGAGCTGTTCTGCCAGCATAAGAGTTTGTCTTCACAGGAGGGGAGTTTTTGCACAGTGTGAAAAAGGGGTTGTGATAGATAAAATGTAGGCTCAGCTGCTCCTTTGGTTTTTTTTTTGCTTTTTAATGATTGTCAGCAGGGGCCATGAGCGCAGGACCTCCACTCAGCTTCGGTGCTTCTTTGGAGCAATTCCTTGTCGATTTGGAAGTGATCCTTAGGACATGGAAGGAGGACACCCTGGATTTACTTGATAGAAATGGGGAAGGAGAAGCATGAGACAGGCCAAAGCTCTAAAATTTGCATTTGAGATGCTTAGCATTGTTTCCAGAAATTACTTCTCACCTCTGTTTTTCCCCATGTCTGTATACCTGAATAATTTATTTGGACTCCTTTGCTGCCCAGTTCCTTAAATATAAGTGTCATCCAAGTATGGAGGGACTCTGTCTCTGAACAAGATTATTTACAGTGAAAGTTAAATTGAGAACTTTTACAAAATTATTCATCCCCTTCCTACCTTTTTGCTGCCACCTTGGTTTACAAGTATGTATCTTGTGTCAAGAAAAGGCCTGTGATGTGTCATAATCAAATGACATGAGGGGCTGAACTCTGCTTTCAGCTCCCTGTGATGTGGGGAGGCTGATGCAGTGCTGCTCAGAATTGCTGAGGCCCCCTGGAGAGCTTCAATTCTCTCATCTCTTACTCCAGTGGATCTAAGGTGCTGGGCTGTGAGATCCTCTACATCTGACTGATGCAAGATTCATGTTGCTGAGGGCTGGAGGGGAAAAACTGCATCTCGGTCAGATGATGTTAGAAGAGTTATGCATAAGGAGTGGGCAGAAGAAGTCCCTACTGCATACTTCAAAGAGTTTCTTCTCTGATTTGTGAAGATCTTTTTGAAGGGGAAAAGAGAACAACACTGCTACCACAAATATAAATTCCCGCAGTGATAATAAAGGTCCTCAAGCCCCCAGTGTATTAATTACTGTAAAGAAAAAGCAAAATATGCATTTATTATATTTTTAATTAAATTTAGGAAAGCATACAAAAATAGCATATGAATGTTACGGGCTGTCCTGTCTTCATTGCTTTATATATATTTTTAGAACATTTTGGGTTCATTAGAGTAAACCTGAATCTTATAATATGCATTGAAGACAAATAGAGCAATTATATACTCACATATATATTTTATACGTATGCAGCTTGTTCATGTGTTAGAAAGCAAGTAATTGAGCTGTGAAGGTCTGACTTTGAGTTTCTTTATAACAAACTATATTTTTAATTTTACACCCAGCAGACTGACATTGTTAAATTCCTGGACATCTTATGCAGTGTCCATACAGAGCAGGAGAGCATGATCCATGCCCCATCCAGAAGCTCACAGAGAAAAGGTCACTGTACTTGATGTGGATTTCTATTTTTTTCCTGTCAGAGCAGGGGAAGCTGTGAAAACAGTAGTTATTCTCTTCATCAAGCCTGATTCATTGGCCTGTTCCCAAAGTGGTTCCACCAGAGCTGTCTTCTACCCAACGGGATCTCAGTGGGTACATTAAAGTTTCCAAGTTACTGGAGTCTGCAGGGACCCAGTATCCCCGGCGTTGTCCCTCTGAGGCACCTTCTTAGGAGCAGTGTTTGTGATGAGGACTAGGAAAGCTGCAGTGTGAGTTTTCTTCCCATCAGGCACTTCGTATCCATCCTTAAGCCCCTGCTGCTCTGTACTGTCTCTGTGGGCAGAAGATGCTGGTGGGGTTGGATTAGACACTCACATTGCTCCTAAGGGAACTGATGTGGCAAAAGAATCGGGGGATTTGTTAGCCTTTGTAGCTGAAGCAAAATTCAAAAGCAGATGGGAATGTATCCTGTGGTATCTCTGACTTACTGCAACAAGGGATGAACATCTAATTTTGGCAATGTAGGATTCCCTGTGCTCCTTGAGCATATGGCAGAGAAGTGGAGTTTGTTTTGGATAACAAAATAGAAGTTGGTTTGAATAAATGTCAGTACTTACAGGTTTCAGGAATTTTCTACAGCAAATATGAGAAAGTACTGCATACACTAAGGAAATAATTACTTCTTTTCAATTGATTGATTTCTTGACCTTTAAACTGTTGTCATATTTATGTGCTTTTATTTTCACTTTTTTCTTTTTTTTTCCTCATGAATGAAATGTCTGTATGACTTTTTATTAATGTGTAGAACCTGTAGCATACTTCCCGTGCTTTTTCAGAAATATTTACTGAGTGAAGTGCTGGGACAGTGAGCAGTGAGATTATCAACTTTCCCAAACCTGGCAAAGGCACTCATTGTGCTAGACAGCAGCATGAGCAAGAGCACTGCTTATGTCTGATTAATTACTTTATGTCTGTGATTGTAGTGATGATGGAAAAATGACAAACCAGTAAATTCAGAAATCCACACGGGATGCTTTAACACATAGAATCAGAATGCATTGAGCTGGAAGGGATCTTCAATGGTCGTCTTGTCCATCCCCCCTACAGTAAGCAGGAACATCCTGAACTAGATCAGGTTGCTCAGAGCCCCATCAAGCCTGGCCCTGAATGTCTTCAGGGATGGGGCCTGTATCACCTCTCTGGGCAGCCTGTTCCAGTGTCTAACCACCCTCATGGTGAAGGATGTCTTCCTAATACCTAATCTAGACCTGCACAGCTCTAGTTTATAAACTTTGCCCCTCGGTCTGTCACAAACCATCAGAGTTGTGGATGATGCAGTGGTTGAATTGGAGCTCCCTGAGAGCCCTGGCACAGAAACAATTCAATGTACATAACAATGATACAAAATTACATCACAGTTTCAGCAGCTGAGATGTACAGTGATTTTGGTTGGAAGATGGAAGAAGAAAGCTTGAATTCTTGTTAGGTTGACATCTTCTTGTGGCTTAGTGTTTTTTTGCAGAAAGAAATAAATATTAAAAGTCCTTTTAAATCTCTCACATGGCATTGTTTCCTACTTTTTCACTAAGTTGTAGCTTTCTATGAGGGACCCAAAGCCCCAGACATTTCCTAAAGTCCTCCTAGTTTTGAAAGCTATGATCAGCTGATTTGGGGAAATGAGTTACTCTTTTATCAGAGGTCGAAAGATGGGATCTCACTCCTTAAAACTGTCACAGCTGACAAGTTATCTGTGGTTTGTGTGTTGTTCATCCAGTACTCAGAATCACAGAACCATAGAATTGGTTTGGATTGGAAGGGACCTTAGAGATCATCTAGTTCCAACTTCCCTGCCATGGGCAGGGACACCTCCCACTAGATCAGGCTGCTCAATGTTTCATCCACTCTGGTCTTAAACACTTCCAGGGAGGAGGCATCCACAACCTCTTTGGGCATATTTTTTAATCTCTACAGTGTAATTAAAAATCTCTCTGAAATAATCCAGAGCTGAGGCTGACATCTCCAGTTTTGCCTCCTTATCATCATAATTCAAGAGATGTCTCCAGGAGTCCACTGGGGCACTGTGGGAGTGAGGGGAGGAGGAGGGGAAACATTTATTGTGAGACTGGAAGGTTGGGTTTTTAGGGAAAATTTTTAAGTGATAATCAAATTGGAAGGAACCATGCTCTCCTCTGGAATTCTCTGCAATGTTCCGCAAGATGGCAGAGAGGCTGAATTTGTGAGTTAGTTATTTAGGTGAATGCCTCTAACCCAGTGACTCAGTGGTGATGCCTTTGGTTTCTGGGTCAAGTAGTCACATATATGCAGAATGTGCAGGCAGAATCTGTTGGCATTTTTTTCTGATCTCTGTGTATATGTTTGTTTACAATCTGTCTCTAATGAATTTATAGCCTTGGAAAAACTGCATCCAAATTAGATGAGACAGGATTATGTGACCTAGATGTTTTTGACTCCTGTACTGTGTGGTCGTCAAAAGTTGGAGGGCTTGTTTTTGAGTCAAATTTGAGTCAGATGGCCCCTTGACCTAGAAGAAAATTCTTTCTATGGAGAATGTTAATCCTATTGCATGTTGTGGGATACAAAAAAAAGAGCCCTCTATCTGACTTGGTTCTATTTTATTGCATGCTACACTGGCAGCATAGATTATTTTTTCTGTGGACATCTGCTATTCTTTAGGCTTTAAAAAGCAGAGCAGAAAGCAAAAATAATGGCAAAGTAGTGAAATTAGACACTTTAAAACATTCTTTTGAAAAGAAATTGGTGGCAGTGACAAAAAGAAATGTAAAAATAGATTTCAGAAATAATATGGTATTTGATTTATTGTTTGGCAGGAAAATGTAAATTAAAAAATATTGTTATAAAATGTGCACATTGGATTGTCTAATCTTGATTGAAATCCTTGGTCCATCACTAGCTATGGATCTTCTTTGTTCCAATTTTTAAAAAGCAAATCTATTTATGTAAAAGACTACTTATCTCTAAGGATTGTTGATTGAAATTTTGTTAAGTGTTATCACTGAGTTCAAATCCCATTTTTCCATTGGTGAATAGGACTCTCCTGGTCACTTTTGTTAACATCAAGTGAGGAAAAAGCCTGAGAACACTGATCTGCGATTATCCATCACCTCTACTTCATATTAGGGTTGTTTTTTTTAGGCACTAGGTCCAGATAGAGAATTTTTAATCTAGTGTTCAAGTAAAAGGTGTAGGGATTTGATCCTCTTGTTCCTCAATCTTGTATCTCCACCTGCAAAACTCAAGTCCTCACAGGCAATTTGTGATGCTGCAGTTCCCATTCATTTTTCTTTGTCAGCATATTTAGGAGGAGGCTGGGAGGCAATAGAAAAAGAACATCCTCTTTTTAGACAAAAATAACTTTTATTCAGAAGAGATTTTTAAAGATATCTCTTTGAAAAGATACTGCTGAGTTGATTTTTTTTTTCCTCTTCTGTTGTATCCAGCCTTTGGAACTGCTCTTTCAGTTTGGAAAGTAAAATCCTGAAAAATGACTCAGTTGGCCATTCATCTCCCTGGTAAACTGAACTAGATTGTTTCTTTCTGCTTCACACTCTGCTTATTAGTTGGTTTTCATGTAGTGTGTATGTGGTGAGATTTGTGGGCAGGTGGATTAGCCCTGTTATGTGGCAGGCAGTGGAACGGAAGCCCTAACTCTTTGCCAGAGGCAAATCTTTATTTCTACCTTGACTTAAACCTGAGTTTGAGGTGATGTATTCTGCAGGATCTGCAGCACCACTTAAATTTATCGGTATAATTTAGAACCTTATGTTATTTTGCTTTTCTTTCGAGAGGGCTTTTAAGCTGCTTTGAAAGCATCCGAAGTATACCAAGACAGAGGTACCAGGCAGAGTATAGTTGGGAAGACTGGAACTGTTAGGGGTTCATAGCTGCAGGCACTGGAAGAAGTTCTAGGAAGAGAGACAGAACAATTTAGAGTCTCCAAAGGAAGCACATTAGGGTGCCACTCTCCAGTTAAAAAACAAGGAAAAGTAGATTTTGTGACTCCTGAACCATTTTTCTTGCTCTTCTCTGTGTAAGCTGTTTAATTTCTGCCTCTGCTGCCTGTTCATTGGCTTCTGTTATTTAGGTACTTCTGTGGAAAGAATGTGGAGCTTGGTAGACTGGCCTAAACATGCTGAGTGCTACTTAAGTCTTTTAGCTCTCCTTGCCTGAAGGGGAAGTTTCCCACCAACATGATTTCCCTGAACTGGACAGAGTGATTCAGCAACACTTGTATATTACGACATGCAGATCAAATGGAGCTCACCCCAGTTACTTTCATTTCTGGCAGCTCTTTCTGGTGCTTGGCAAGTAGGACATTGAGGACATTGCTGGAGATTTCGAGGGGTTGAAACCAGAAAACTGATGGAAAATTAGATGATATTCAGGATAGTAATTTACTTGCAGCATTGTTTTTAAGGATAATTTCCATCAGCAAACTTAGAAGTGGAAAGTTCAACTCTTTTAAAAAAAATTAAGGAGGTTTCATATAATACTTGCTTTTAATCATGCTAGGACACTTAAAGGCAAATGGCCTTTAGAGCTGTTGGTTGAGGTAGGGGGTGTGTGTAGCCACAGAACTTCTTCCTTCCTTCAACAGCTCAACTATGAAATCATGGATTTTAATTTGTGAGAATTTGGCTTAGCATAACATGTGGCTGTCAGAGAGAACATGTGTAGCATCTGTGTAGCAGAGTAACTCTTGTTTGCATAATCTGATGCTTTTAGATTTGCATAATATTTTAGTGTGTGCATGCATTTTTAAAGCTTGGCTATCTCTAGTAAAGGGATGCCAGTTACTAACTGGTGATGCCTTTCTGCATTGTAGACTGAAATGAGTTTCCTTGGGACTTTTTTGAATTAAAAATAAGATTAATTTTAATCTGCATACTGAGTATTAGGGAGAGTACAGGTTGGAATGTGGATTTCCCATTGCGTAAGGGAGTGGAATAAGTGACTGCTGAGTTGACTTGTCCTGCTCAGTTGAATGAAATCTTTGGCACAGTTTCTATTCTCTCAGGACATGAGTTACCCATTTCTCAAGCAGCGTGATGGTACTGTCAGTGTTCTCAATTGTTCACAAAGCAAGTGATTGTAGTTCTTCCTTCTTTGTGTAATTTAAATTGTAAGTAATTCCACCAATTTTAATTAGCCTCCTACCTGTTCACATGCTTTTAACCAAGATGAGGCTATGTAATTTTTTCAGTCAATCTATTTTGTTTATTTACTTGAACTCATTAGTTTTACTGGTGTCTCCAACGTAAATATGTAGGTTGTGGAGACCTTCAGTAAATGGCTGGAACGTGGATCCTTCAGTACATAGCTGCAAATGCTGGTAGACTGGCAAGGCATTATTTGCTGATTTCTTAATATGATTGGGAAGAATTTCTAATATGAAAAAGAGAACTATATGGTAAAGGACAAACTACAAGAATGTTTCCTATTATGCTACATTGTACAAGAGGGTTATGGTTTCTGTAACTAGGAATCTCAGCTGTGTCTGGAGGACAAAGGAAGATGTGTTTCTGTTTCACAGTGGTACATGCCAATACATGCTAGCCAGCATGGACTAAGTAGCTTTTAATTAAATATATGTTTATTTTTAAGAAACAATTTTGAAAAGAAATCACTAAAGCAAAAAATCCAGCCATTTTTATAACTGCAGATAGCACATGTGTTATTAGACCCAGCTAAGCTGTGCTTAGTCTGGCTGTACCTCTGTGATTTTGAAAGAGAAGAATAGCAACTTAGCTAAGAAAAGGCACAAATTTTGCAAGAGGCATGGTATGTTTTTTCAGTTTGACCCACTCTAGTGATAAGGGACATAATACATTCTGGAGGATGTAATGTGTCATATAAACACTGAACTATGAGTTTGGTGTGGACATGTATGTGTGGAATAATCAGTGAGAATTCATGTTTTCTGTACTTCTGACATTTTAAAATAGTTGCAAATACCCCGAGTGCAGCGAATTCTTTCCTGTTCCATTCCAGGGAGGAAGAAAAGAAGCCCTTTCAAAAACACTTTACTGATCTGACCACATTAATCTGTAGCATTTCTGTGAGGCAACTTAATATTGCCAATAACAAACCCAAAGATATAAGAAGACTTAGGCCCAGATTAAAAAAGACCTTTGAAGTATGTAGGTTCGTGTTCAGTGATGCATTTAAATGAATGGTATCACTAGACCATTTCCACAAGGCTGGGAATATGTATCTTTTGAGTTCCCATCCCTTACCAGGCTAAGTGTTCTCTTCCCAGTTGTCAGTCAGTCCAGAAAAAGTGCCACCTTCTGACACCAGAAGCACACTTTGACTGTGTTCTGAAAGATCACATTCATGAAGTTCCTATGGCCTTCCATTATAAAGAGACATAATTGTCAGTTCTCCTTCTTTTATTGTTATATCTTAAATTTAATACAAGGTGCTTTAGCTTTTTTGTTGGAATTGGAGGTTTTGTACCTGTTGATGCTCTGACTATATCAGCCTGTTGCTATGAGGTTGAAGTCTCTGTGCTCTGAGTAGTTGCAAGAAACATAAGAAATAACATTGCACCATGTCCCAGAGGAGGGGAGGCTTAGGGAAAAAGAAATGATTGATCAGTGATGTGGAGTGAATTTGTAACAGCAAAGGGAATTTATTTTGACATTCTGGAGCTGTATTTACAGCATTGTCTATGTACATGTCACTGTGGCTATGCTGGCCTTGTTCATATGGGAGGTGACCTCTCTTCCCCTCCAGGTTGTCTGTTTCTTCTGTCTGATTGGTTTATATACAGGCCTGACTTAGGTAAACTTCTTTTTTTTCCTCTTCCAGTATTGGCTTTCACCTACATCTGAGCTGCTTCACTGTAGACAGAAAAACACTTGCAGGGGATAGGAGGTTGAACTGCTGCCTGTAGCCTTAGTGCTTGTTTGTGGGAGTTTAAAGTATGTGTTAAACTACAACGCATGGCCCTGTCCAAAGTCTGGGGTTGCTAAACAATTTTTTAATCTGCTTTAATATGTGTCTTATGTACTGAAACACCCATCCTCCATGGGAACAGGCACCTTGTGTCAGTAAAATTCACTGACATTTTCACTGCTAGTGTGTATCACTCCATTACTCCTGCTGGTGGAGAGCAGGGAAACTTGGGGAAGTTTTAGTTTTCTGCCTGTATGCATACCATTTTACTCATTCAGAGGATATGTGTTACTCTATTCACTCCCTATGTGATAATTTACAGTTGATGAGAATTTTCCACCATTGACTTAAATCTGAAGGAATAACAGTTTTTGAAGTGATTCTCTGAAGCTTCACAAACTTCGCTTCACAAACAAATAAACCTCTTCCAAATACCCAAAGGAAAAACAACCAAAACCCTTAATTACAAAAGGTGCCTCTATGCATTCAAAATCCTTGCCTTGTTTTCCTGTCAGGCCTCATTTCTACCAAGGAATCTCATTCCTAAGGCCACCAGGACTTCTGTGATACAGCAGGAGATAAATGGATATGACAAAGGATGTGAAGGGACATAGCCCTGCCTTGACTTTGACTCCAATTATTGAGTTATTAAGGAGCTAGTGCAAAAGTTCACTGTTTCTTAGGAGAAATGTCACAGGGAATTTTGTGGGAACAATGAGTATCCTCTGGCAACATTTTATACTTGCTGTTTTTCCCCTTTCAGTTAATGCTTTTAATTCCTTTTGGCACTTTTTCTGGAATAGATGTTTAAGAATAAAAAAATCTAGATACATTGTGGTGTATGTTTTCTGGTCACCTTGACGGAGATCTTTGGCAGGTGGAGTTCTTCAAAACATGAAGACCAATTCCTACTTGCATATGCTTGTGTAGGGTTGACAGAATTGAGCCTTGTCTCTGGCCTTAGCAGTACTCAGATGCTTGAGGCATCATTTGAAATTATTATCTGGTGTTACATGGAAAAAAACTCCAGATTTTCTTGCTATAAAACATGCATGCTTTGCATCTGATGCTCACAAAAGTGAAGTCTAAGTGTTTGATGTTCTGAGTAGTGCTATTTGTTAAGGCATAGTGTTGTATACTACTAATTATATTCATTAATTATAGAGGAAAACTGCACTATGATATTGGCTGTCCTTATTAGGAGGGGACAGCGTATAAGTGGTCCTGGGAGACTTTGGTCATGGGAGAAAACTTGTTTCATTGCATCTTCCTTCCCTTTTTCAACAGGAGGTAGTAAATTATTACTAATACAAACACCAGATGCAACACTACTACTGTAGTTCAGCAGTGCTGCTCAGTAAGAAGAAAAGTGAATGTGTCTCAGCTTTCGTTCTTTTCCAGTCTTTCCCACCTTTTGCTCTCTCTGGCTCTGCTTTGCTTCTGCTTTCTTGATTTGGGTAGTCTTTATGGAGGTATGTGTGCATCCTGTGCTGCTTCATCAAAGAATCCCTTGCAAGACCTAATGTTCACAGAGGGCTGATTCTGAAGTATGAAGCATACCATACGGCAGCTTTTGATATCTTTCCATGTTTCTTTAGGAGTCCAACCATACTTGCCTTTGCAGACACCTATAATTTTGTACAGGGACAGTTCTCTTACAACCAGAAGGCCTTTGCACTTCAGGAAACTCAAATAACTCTGTTTCTTTAAAAAGGAAAGTAACCACAGGCCCTCTGGAGCTCCAAGTTGCCTGTGCGTGGAGCTAATTATTTTGAGATTGAAACAGCACCTTTGAAGCATGTCCATGAAATACATAATTAAAGTATCTTGTGTTCGATCATACCGTTGGACAGCTAATTGAAAAATCACATTGTGTCTACATAATGAGACAAATAATATATGCATTTGTGCACTGATGAAATGACTCATCCCATAGTCTTTTCCCCTTTAATTGCTACAATGGGAACTGGCAGAAGAGGACCACGTGCTGGGCTGTCCTTGATCAGCAAATCTAACAGACGCCGAGTTACTGTTAGGGACTTCTGTGAGTTCAAATAAAAGAGGCTCTGAAGGGTGGAACTGCTGCTTCCAATAATTTCTATACAGATGTGCAAGTCAGGGAGAGCATGTTGGGTTCCCTGCTGTCAAGGAAGTCAGTGACTAGCACAGCATCTGCCTAGGCTTCATAAATGAACAGAGTATTAGTATTTTTGGTGAGGAATGACTTCAGTGGTTTGTGTGTGTATCTGCCTGTGGGCTCAGGCCTTTTCAGACCCTCTGTGATGCCCACTTGTAAGGTAGAGCAGCTGGTGGTTCAGCAAGTGAAAGACTGGGGCGATCCAAACTCCAAATAGCACATGGACATCTTGCAAGCAGTGTGTTGTCCTCAGCAGGTCTCTTGGGCATCTGGTGACTCAAGAAATATTAACAGTAGTACATCACTCATAGCCACATCCCTTATGTGATTTTTATTCCTTAATGGCATCTGTCTTGTTCCCTGTGGTAGGGGAAGAGCTGTGCTATGTTTTATCATCATGCCTTGAACATGTTTGTTGGAATAAAGAACACAGGAAGGATTCCTGTTCCTTCCTTTCCACCATATGCTGTACGTGGAGGACAGGCATACCCTGATCACTAGAATAATTGGCTGACTTGTCTTTCTTTCTAACACAAAATTAATTTAAGGATAGACGTAGATGGTGAGAATTCTAGGCTGGTCCTTCCCTCTGAATTTCACTGATGGCAATAGCCGTAAAAAGAACACGGGGATGTCACAATTACAGAATGTCAGGGATTGGAAGGGACCATGAGGATCATCTAGTCCAATGCCCCTGATGGAGCAGGAACACCCATATCAGATCACACAGGAAGGCATCCAGGTGGATTTTGAATGTCAACAGAGAAGGAGGTAGTCTTCTTCCTCAGAAGACATCAGGGCTTAACTACAGTGGCTCTTATGATCTTATTTTTGTAATGTTGACTTGCATGATCTCTCTCTCTCATCACAAGAAGAACAGCTTTCCAGCTTAACAGGTCATTCATTTGGCTATAGCATTGCCTGGAAAAAGCTTGTTATTTCAGGTTAACATTAAAGCATACGTGTGTTCATGTATATGTTCTTTATGTGAAATAAGTAATTTTTCTCAGCCTGCAGTCACATAACCAATCATAGCTTTCCTCTGCAGCTCTTGTACTTTCTGACATCTAAAAAAATGTCATAGTGCATTAGTGCTGGGGAGACAAAGACAAGTAGGGAAGTCTGCTGATGCTGCTTTTTATATTTAAAAATCATGTAACATATCCAGGGGTTTAGGATGCATTTTTCTCAGGGGGTTCCTATGACCTGAGTTCCCTGCTGTTTACCTTTTGCAGTCACTGTCTTCTAATTACACTGCTACAGTATTGGGAAAGGTTATGGTCGCTTCAACTGGCTTCAAACCTTGCGTTGCAAAATTATATTCTTCTGTTGCTAGTGCCTGACAAAGATCTGGCTAACAAACAAAGGCAACGAGAGAGAGCAGAGCAGCCGACCCTGCAAGAGATAGAATATTGTCTGTGTGATTAAAGCTCTTTTATTAGGCTGTGGTCTGTAATGGGAAAGAAAAAGCATGATCTTCACTGATCTGCATTTTAAACAATGTTGAGGATTAGCAGAGGGACAGCAGATGTACCTATTGAGCTATAAAGGAAGGGATTCAAAGCTGTATTGTGCAGATGGGAGATTATTGTACTGTACCTCCCTGTGTGTGCCAGTCAGTACTTCTGCTGCTCTGCAGAGCAGCACTTATCTCCCTCAGCCCTTCTTGTCCCAGAGCACAGGCAGCACAGTGAACCTGCTTTAGCCCTGCTGTCCAGTTCAGCGTGGGCTCCACCAATCTGAGCAAGCAGAAACCAAGCTGTGGCAGCCATTCTGCTGCTGCCAGTAGGCACATGATATGGGAAATTGATGATTATCACATCTTTGTCTCTTGCAGTTTTTCACCAGGGTTAATCCTTTCCATTGAAACAGCTTGGCTTAATGATGCCACTTGTCATTTTGCTACTGACCTGTCCGTTCCCTGAAGCAGAGTGAGAGGAGTGAGATTTTCCTTCATGATTTGTTTGTGGTTTTTTTGTTCTTGTGATGTTGCTTCCAGACATCTGCATCCCTTCTCCTATCCAAAATGTAGTATGGCAGTATTGTGATATTATTTTCATTAAATGGATCATGGATTTGGAAACTCTTACCAAATTTATACATTCACATATAACATAGGAAGAACCTCACTTGTGCATTCATATTTTCTCCTGTAAGTCTGGAGTAGATCTAGTGGCACAAATGCCATTATTTGCCTTTTATACAGCTCTATGAGAAGATGAGAGTGAGGTTTATCTGTAATTTAATAAAAAATATGGTCCACTGGCCAGTTAATTCTGCTTTAGCATGTAGTTTGTAGTTGAAAAGACATTAATAATGTATTTCTAGTTTTTCACACTCCCGCCAACTTAAAATGTAATTGTGACATGTACTTGCCAGTTTTGTTACAGGGTTTCTGTGTGACCTTCAGTAAGGAGCCCAATTTCTTCCCGCCTAAAGTATTTACCTTCAAACAAAGAAGCAGCATATAATTGCATGTACTTTTGACTGTCTTACCTGTTTTGATCATAACCATCTACCCCAAGGCAGGGCCTAGCACCTATTATGTCTGTGCATCGTGTTTTTCACAGTGGAATCCTATTCTTATTTTCAGTCTTCCAATATGAACAGCAATAATAATACCGTATGTTTCCTTCACACAATTCTTTCTTCAGTTAGGTATTTTCTCTTCAAATATAGTTTCCTCTGTACTCCTGAAATATGTTCGTAAAGCTTGAAAATAACTGGAATAAATAATTTTCTGCAATGTTTTGTTCTTATTGTGTTAAATGTGCCATCTAGTTGAGCTTTCCTAACAACAGCTTGGGTATTACCACATGCTTTGCTATATGGGAGCAGAAAAGAGAGTGCAAATTCCTGTATATTTGTAATATTAATATCTGTGTTTCTTGATTAGCATTGATTCTACCTGGTTCACCTCAGTAGCTTTGTCACTTCATAGATAGTTCTCTGACTGTCTTAAAGATTAGGCTCTGCTAAATGCCAGAAACCATCTCAAGTACTGATGTGCTTCCCATAGCAATTTTCTCCAGCTTGAACAGATGGGTTCCCCCATTTGTAGATTAGGAAAAGTGAACCTAAACCACAGATCAAAGCTCTAGATGCCAGTAAGTGCAGAAGTGGTAGGGATAGTGCAGAGGAGCTAAGGTTTAACTGCAGCAATGCTCCCTTGTTAGCATTAGGTTCTGACATAGGGCTGAAGAGAATTATTATCTGGAAAGCAAGGTTGATGAATTTATATAATTTTTATTTGTTGATTCCATACTTCTGTGTAATTTGTACATTTTTAGCTATTTTCCTGGGAAAAAGGTGTTCAAGTTGGTGGTGTGGCCATTCAGTTATATTGATTTGTAAAAAATTCTCTTTAGTATTTTTTTTCCTGTGATTAGAAAGACATTCTTTACTACTGTCCATTCATCTAGTTCATAATGTAGTTACTGTTCAGCTCCTTTTCTTAAAAATTTTGCTATGTTATATATTGATAACTGGCATTTTCTACTTAATGTAGATGGTTATACATTCTTTACAGGCAATGTGCATCAACTTCTGGTTTGGAAGTTGAAGTGAATTAAATTGCTTGAAATTTTTTGCAGTATTATTATCCAGGTAGGCTGATTCCATTTAAAAATACACTTAAAGGAAAACAGATTTCAAAGCAGTTTGGTTTGAACAATTACAACACATGAAGGTACATCCAGGGCAGTCCCTATAGAGAGCTCTCTCTGCTGACTTGCCAATGTCCCTCAATGCTCACCTGCCATTCCTGGGCTCTAGAAAACATTCTGTGCTATGCTGGACTCTGCAGTAAGTGGGTAGCCCTGCTTGAAATTAGAATGAGACCATCCAGATCTTAAAGCCAGGTCTCTGGAGAAGGAAGCCTTGGCTTCAATTACATGTATTGTTATTCATCTGCCTTTAAGCTGTTAAAAAAAAAAAGTGTTGATTTGGAGTGTTTGAGGCAGAAGTAAAGTTGGCAGAGAAACTTCACTGGGCACTAGGGAAGGGTAAAGGAAAGGTAGGGAGAGGGTAAGCTATCATTGTCAGTAGTTTAATACTCAATCCACCAGTGGCTCTTTCTTGCTGCATGAGAAGTAGAGTGCAGTTGGTTTGGCTGGGAGTTTTGTGGGTGTATGTAAGTCAAAAGAATCAGGAGGAAAGCTGGAGTTATGAAGGAAAAAGTCTTGTTTCACACATCCAGTTTATTAAAGCATGAATTTACCACAGCAGTGGCCCATTTGCAACGTTGCCTGTAGTCAGAGCTTGCCTTTGAAATAGTAAGGTCTCTGCTAATAGGAGGGCTCCAGCATGAGGACTGTGGCATCCCCATCTTTCTTGTCACACTCTCATTGTTGTACAGCTTCTGATTTAGTACTAGCTATAAAACTTCAGGGGAATCGTTTTCTTTTAGGATAAAATAGAAACATGAAAACATGAAGAATTACTTGGAATAATTTAGATAACATTCTTCAAAACTGCTATAAAGAAGCATTTTAGTTCCATTAATCATCCTTAAAACACTCCAAGAATGTTCTCTGTTCATTAATACCTGTAGAGAGTGAATAGAAAGAAACCACTGAAGCAACTAATGCAATACATTGCATTTTTTAATCCAAAACCAGAAGGAATGGCTGGTAGATGGTTGTGCTACCATCCAGAGGTAGACATTGGAGAACTGGGTAGGAAGGGATGTGAAAGTTCAGCAAGAGAAAAAGTAGAGTTCTGCACTGGAGAAGGAAATACCCCAGGCAGCAGTACGTGGAAGGCAGACCGACTGAGAAGGTGGACAACAAGTTGGCCAAAAGCCAGTCATGCACCCTTGCAGCCAACAGTATCCTGGGCTGCAGTATCAAACTGCATCAAGGAAAGTGATACTTTCCCTCTGTTCAACACTGATGAGGCCACAGCTGGAGAACTGGGTCCACTTTGGGGCTCCCCAGGAGCAGTGGGAGCAAATTAAAAACTAGTTCATTCTGAACACAAGAAGACCACTTTTTACTGGGAGAGTGATCAGGTAGCCAGGAAGCTGTGGAGCCTCCATCTGTGGAGGGTGTTCAGAACCCAAGTGGGACACGTATTTGGGCTGCCTGCTCTAGCTGACCGTGCTTAAGTAGGGTGTTCAGCTAGATGGTCTCAAAAGGTCTCCCAGACTGTGAGATTCTGTAATCAGATACTTTAGATTCTAGATTTTTTTTTTTCCTCCTCACCAGTGGATTCTGGACTGCTAGTGCAAGTCAGGCAGCATGTTCAGAGAAGACTTAATTTGTTTCTTTAATGCTGTTGCTAAATAACTCGCCATCTGCTACCCTGATTTTCTTCATGCTGTTTCAAATGTAGTCCCACAAAGCGCAGCCTGGACATCTCTGTTTTAGAATCTACTCATTTGGTTGCCTCTGTGCCTTCTCTTTCCAGAGCAGTATTAGGTACACAGCAACATTCACAAGCAGCTGTAGAGGTGGATTTTGAGAAGAGTATGGTGTGGAGGCAAGAGACAAAGGTTTTCAAAAGAACCTTTATTTTAGGCTTCTTCATGTAGTAAGTGGGATTTACAGTTGATGTACTGGTCAGAGGGTTTGTCATTCATATTTGACATCTTATAGTCATACAAGGCAACAGAATTGCCTTAATTCCCTTGAATCTGACTTGCACCTTTGGTCTTTCCTGACTGTAATTATGATTATTGGTGTTTAGACAAGCTTTATCTGCGAAGATTCTGTGTCACTGTCTCCTGGAGCTTGCTGGGACTTTTATCCTAGTGAAAGGGAAGAAGACTATTGTTAAGGACTTCTACCTGCAAAGAAAAACTGTCTCCCAGGAAACTTAGGGCAGATCCTTCTGCAGATGAAATCTATGGGGTTGATCCTACTACGCACTTCACTGTTGGTAAGGCTCATAGTACCCAGGAGTGCTTTCAGGCACTGCTATTTCTAATGTACGTGCCCAGTCTGTTTGTGCAGGAGGCTTTGATGAGAGCACCATCTCAGAAAGCAGACCTTATGCTTATGGCAGTGTGATTGCACCATTCTGTGACGTTACATAGGTCATTCCAGCTTACAGTGTTTCTCACACTACTTTTGTTTGTCCAGCTCAGCAAACCACACTTGGTGTGCAGACTGAGTTACCAGAATTGCACTTTCTGTCTCTACAGACTGAAGCTTTTCTCTATTTGTCCTTTGGCAGTTTCTTAATCTCTTTTTTAAATTTTTTTCCATCCTTGCTGAGAGGTGTTGTTTTAAAAAAATTATTTCTCTAATAAGATTTGGACTGCAGCCTCTGAACTTTAGTGTCTTCAACACAGAGGGTCACAGACAAATACTGTTTCTGTGGGATACCTGTCCTGCCAGATAAATGTTATTTAGCTGCTGATGATTCTTATGTTCAGGAGAGACTGTTACATTCCCCATCCTGTGTGACTTTGCCATAGCCTTAATGTGCCACTGGCCTGACCCTGCAGTATGACTGAAGACTATTCACAACAGTTTCTAGTCACCTAGGAGCTCGTGATACAAAGGCAGGGAACATAAGTGCATGTGTAATGTTCATAAGAACAAGGCAGTATTTTCTTGTGCTCTTTACAGACAGTATCCCTTAAGGCCAGTGGCTTTGCAGAAAGTGATACATGATTTGTCTAATGCCATTATTGCTGGGTAGTGCTGTATTATCTTAGCACGTTCATCCCCTGTGTATGTTGGAACACTGAACAGGCACAGCAGTCTCAATTATTTCTGAGCTGCCTCCTCTTCTGAGCATGAGCGACTCCAAGTCAACACCGAGCTCCTCTGTGGCCATTGTTTGTAGACTGCACTGTGTTGTGTCACCTCCTTGGAGAGACTGGGAGGGCTGCATCCTTTCTTGGTCAGTGGGAATTGGGAACAGTTCCAAGGAAGCCAATGTGATCACATTATTGTAAATACAGGGAAAAGCGAGTTGTCATGTGGAAGTGTTGTTCTTGAGGGATGGTGTTTTTAACTTTCACTGAGGCTTGATAGATTTTTAGAGAGAATATGCTTATTGATCTTTTGCTTATTTTACATACTTGTCCAGGCTCAAAACTTGTCCTCCTTCTGAAGGTGATTTTTTTGATTGGACCTTTGTGAGTCTTCTGACACCTCATGCTAACTGTGTAGAGCTAAGAAATACAATTATTAGTAGATTAGAAAGCAATCAGAGAAAAAAATCAAGGGACAAGATTCTCTGTTGACTAGTAGAAAACATACCCTTTACTCTTCATTGTGGCTCTGGCCTTGAACTAGTGCTTGTGGGGCATCTGATTTAAAGATTTTATGTGGTTACTAAGGCATTAACATTCTGAGTAAAAGCAGGATCCTTTCCTATGTGAAGAAGTGATGCGGTAAAAGGTGGTTTAGATTCAAGAGTAACAATGCCTGGAGATTTTTTTTTTTGCCATAGTGACAGTTGATATGTAGAGGGAGTTGCATACTTCGGTAACTTTTGATAACAGCTGGTTTGGGCATAGCTGTAAGGTCTTCTACAGCCAGATCTTGCAGCATTTCTACTTCATTCTCTACAGCAACACCCATAAGAAGCAGCCATAAGCTGCTGATCAAGAAAGTGGTCTGCAAATTCCTGAAACAGATAATCCTTTGAATTGACTTTAGGAGGCTTTAGGTGAGACCCATGGGTTTGTTCATCACCCTCCACAGTGATTCTTCCAGATCAGAAAACTTCTCTGTGGGATCTTCAGCAGCCTAGGCAGGGCTCATGGCACAGAAAACCTGGAACAGAACTGTTACACAAAGATGTGTTTTGACAGCATGGTTTTCATGCTCCTGTCCTTTTAGAGTCACCAGATCCTGCTCAAGTTTGAAATGAACTCTGTTTCGGGACATACTTGGCATCAGCCACTCTGGTATGAGTTTGCAAGTGATGAAGCTGAGTATCAGAAGGGTGGACTGCAGAGTGTGTTTGTACTTATCCACCAACCTCTCCTTTCAAAGCAAATTAAATTATCTTCATTTTCTTTCTTCTTTTTCTTTTTTTTTTTTTTAAGAAGCACAGCTGATCATGCTCTTGGTATTACATTGTTTCTCATAAACCTTACCTGAAATTAATGAGGTTCTTGGGCCTTTTTTATAACTGTGTATTGAATATGACCCCCTGCTTTTCTCTCCCTGTGAGGAACATGGTGAACCAGCTGTAGAGAAGTTTGTACTACATGAGCAGGCAGCTCCTGTTCTTGGCGTGGAAGTCGATAAATGCTTTCAGCTCCATGCTGTGACCTGAGCCATTATTCTCATGTAAAAGGAAATACTTTTGAAAATTGGGGGTTTTATGCCTGTTTCTGTTCATTAAAATTACAATAGCCTAATTTTTTTGACATTTAATTCTTTTGCTGTGACTTTCCTTTTTTGAAGCCAGAAATCAGTTTTCAAATGGTCTTTCTTCCCATTATCCTAAGGCAGAGGCTGGGAGTTTCTCATATGCAGTACAATTAAGGAAATGTGGTATTTCCTGCACTTTTTAGAGAGGAACATATTGCAAAATGGGAGAAGCAGCCTGTTACAATTGCGTCATGAGATCTCTCTTTATAGTTTTATAATGTACACAATCTACTATGGAAGAAAGGAAGCACTTGAAACATTTGCTGAAACTGAGACTACATAAGCCCATGTGTCAGACTGTAGGTGTCATGTGAAAATATCAGAATCTTATTAAAACTATTTATTTCTATTTCTTTCCATTTCATCCTATGCCATGCTCTGGAGCCTCTTATTTCTGCTGTTATGAGTCCCCAGACCTTCCCTAGACCTCCTGCACCTTCAGTAGTCTCAGGGCCCCTCCTGTCCATCCCCCTCCCATGTCCCCTTGTCTGACCTGCAGCCAAGGCTGTATGATTGAACTCTCATGCCAACTGACCAACAAGGCATTTTCTCTTCGCCAGACTGAATGACTGAAGGCCATTCTATGTCCTCACCTTTCTTGTATTGGAGCAACTTAAAAGGTCTCTCTGTAGCCAGCTGCTGGATTTTGTTGAACCCGTTACTGAGAGCTTTCTATTTAGTTGGTTTTTGCCAGTGAGATCCAGAGTTGTTGAGATGAAGGCTGCATGGACAGACAGCTGGACATCCAAGGTGTCTGTCTTTCACTAGGAAGCCTACATTGTCTTTTTAAAAAATAAATTATCCAAATATTGTTCCATCCAAACAGAAACTTGAGAAGACTGAAACAATGGTAAGAGGAACTGAAGCAGCTCTTTAGAAAGGTTTTAATTTCAGCATTAAATCAACAGTATTTGTATTCTGAAGCCCACTGCCCTCTTGGAAGATTTCGGTATAATTTGGAAAAGCACTAGGGCTGTACCATGGAAGCCAGATACAGAGCAGGGAAGATGAGGTTCCCCTACTGTGCTCTTACACAAACAAAACCCAGCTTGATTCTTCTCTTGTGTTTGATAACATGAAAATGTATTGTGGGAATATCTCCATGGAATGACATTAGCATAAACATCCCACAGTCTTAGAAGTCTTTCACAGATCATTAAAGTCTTTTCAAGCTTTGTTGGTTGCTGTTGACTGATTACAGGAGAAAGAACCAAGTCAGAGAGGGAAATACAAGCACAAATCAGATGAGATACTCTGGTAGATGCTGGTCAGCTGTCAAGAGAATGTGCTCCCACTGGGCTGGGCTACTGCAGCATTTATTGTCTTCTACGTAGGAGAAAGGAGATAGTAAGCTGTATGGAAGAAAACTGGTGTTACTGCAGGAAATGTAAGAAGCTAAAGATGATGCCATAGAGGTGCATAGATGTGCTGAGAATCTGTTTGGATTGACTAGAGATCTCATTAGGGAATTTTTGTGGTTGATGATGAAATGAAATTTAGGGCTTTCTTGGCCTCAGTGAAATTTGCAAGAGATCAGCCCCTATTAGTTCTACTGTGTACAGAATGGTTTGTCCTTGGGAAATAATCTGCAGCAGTTATCCAATGCTTTTCCCCCCTGGCTGTGTATCAGCCATATTCCACTGCCATTAACAAGCACTTTTGGAATTCACAGGAGCTGGGATGTGCTGCATGTGTTGTGACTTGCTGTTTGGTGCCTTACTTGTGGCATGGGTGCAGGTATAGTTAATCCAAATCTCCTCTTGAGCCTGCAGTGCAGCACATGGGTAGTAAGTGAAAATCCTGTTAGAAACCTGTCAGTGGGTGATTAAGAGATGTCAGAGGGCAGAGTAAGCTGTATCAGCACTGAGCCAGCTAGATGAAGTGTTCTGTGGTGAGCCTAATCTTGTGAAGAGCATGACCTTTGTCTCCTATGTAAAGGTTTTCCATGGTAACCCTCCTTTTTAATTAAGTTCTTAAATATACATATGACCTAGTTGCAACAATCTTGGTCAAAAGGGTGTGATGACTTCTTGACGGAGGGAGGGTAGAAAGATGTGGTGAAGAAGGGGAGATGTAAGAAAAGAGCCCAGGAAATGGGATTAACATCAGCTAAAAGCACACGTGAAGAGCAGTTTATCTGCTGTTTCCCCTCCTCCTTCCTCACCCTTTCTTTCTCGGCTGCGTGCAGTTAGTGCATTAGCCCTTCTCAGTAGATCACTGGACCAAACAGGGACATTGTGGCTTGTTCCCCAGATGCTACCTAATTGTAGGAACATGTTTTCTAAGTGTATCTTAGGTAGGACAGACAGAGCTCTGCTGGCTTCCTCCTGTATCTGATAATGGCCCTCTTTGGTCATCTCCTGCCAAAGGATTAATGAAGTCGGAAGGGGGATGTAGATCTCATTTCTCAGAAAGAGCTTTTCAAGGAGATGTGCAGCTCTTGGGAAGTGGAAAGAAAAGCTTTTGTCTGGGAGAGTTAAGGGCAAATGCAGTTGTCCCAGTGCCATCTAGAGATGTTTAAAAGCTACACTTTTTTTTGATGAATCAATGGAAAGATCTGTTTCACTTTATCTTTTTCATTGAAAAACAATGAAATCGCTTTTCTCTTTCCCTGTCTGCAGGGGGTGGGTATGCTGTGCAAATGCTTTCAGGAACACGTTGGAGGCTGAAGTCTGCTCTTCTGTGGCAGCAAAGCTTGGCCTCCTAAGTGTATTTACATTGGAACAAAGACTTGGTCTGAAATAAGAGTTCAGCCCACTAAATATCACAAGCTGCTGATAGATCCAAGAGGACTTCAGAGTTTGGGTGGTGAAACAATGACATTTTACAAAAGCAGCATCCAGTGTGTCCATCAGGGTTTCCTGTCCTGGCTCCCTCAGGGAGGAGAAGGGAGACAGATGAGTGTCTGAGGTAAGATGGGAAAGAGAACGTGTGAAAAGGACTCAGTCATGTTCTTTGCTATATTCAGGGCGCACAGAGTGTTTCTGAGAAGTATTGATTTATGAAATATTGTAAGAAAGAGACCAAGGTAAAAATCAATAGAGGTGGTGTTGGTTCTCTGTGCTTTGATCCTGCTGAGCTTGGGGGATGATCCTACCATAATCTCTGAGGTATACAGTGTAAAACCTGCTCCTAGTGAGCTGCTGTGTGTATGTATCTATTTGTCTGTGTCTGTTGTTCACTAACATCAGGCATGTGGATCCAGTCACATCTGATCTGATGCATTGTTCTCACCAGTCTTTGAGCTTAGGAGTGTGTGTCCCTTTGTCTGGCCAAGACAGTGTGTGTTTGGCAGTACTTGTAGCTCTGGAGAATAAATTCAGGCTATAGCAATTTAGTGTGCAGCTTTCCTGTGCTCTGAGCAGAGGCACATGAATCCCAGAACTGATGAACATCCCTTCCATGCTCTTACTGAGTGTTTGAACTCTGGCTTTAGTCCTACTGTAATTACAGTTTATCCAATTTAGAAATGGTTATTGCATGAGCTTTAAGAACAGCCTTGTAGCTGTAGCATCTCTCTGTAGAAAAGCCTATGGTCAAATTACTTCATTACCAAGTGGGTAGTTCCATCCTCATCCTTTTAGATTTCTAGACAATACTATACCTCCTTTTTCCACATGCAGTTATAAATCAATACCATATAATTTATCTGTCACTTGATATAACACTGTTTATTTTAAAAGCAATAATTAGAGATAACAATTGCTATAGAAAAATAAACATCTGTTCAATTAGAAGACTGAGTAATTAAGGGCAATTATTGGTTTCCATAAGTAGGATGCTCAGTAACCAAGTTCTTTCCAGTGCAACTGGTAAGAGCCTAAGATGTATATTGTTGGTCAGACATCTATGTGCTAAAAGAACTGGGAAATTAAATGGAAACTATTAATTAGAAATTATCAGGACTCTTTTTTTGAGATTGTATTTAGGATGCAGTTTCCCTGGTTGTAACATGTAAAAGTTGCACAGGGTTTAAGATCCCTTTCCAATGTTCTTTGCAAGGATTAATCAGTTAATCCTCCTACAGCCCTTGCAAGGCAAGTAGGTGAGCGTTACTATCCTCATTTTAGAGCTATGGAAATCGTGTTGCTCTGGGCCAAGTTTTAATCCATTTTCCACTGTTGTAGATCTAAAGCAACTTCACTGCAGTCAGCAGAGTTAAGATACTGTAACTGAACTGATTTAACCTTAATAGAAACTACAGTGTTTGTGAAGATAACTGAGAATAAAGAGGAGGAATATTACACTTTAAGCATTGTCCAACGTTCCACTTAATTTATATTAATGCTTCTGTTTGCTTTAAGGGTCAATTTTCCATACTGGCATCCTTGAAGGTTTGCAGGTCTTGAAAATGCTAGTTCTTGTAGTTTTCAGGAATGAACATCCATAAATAATTTTAAGATTTACAACAGCAACCTCCATTTTGTGAGCAGAAATTACATGACTTGTATATAAGGATCATATAGGCAAAGCTCATTTGCAGCAACAGCATACAGTGTACTTGAGTTTGTTCACCCAAGATTTTTATTCCTCCTTTAATCAAGACAGTTAGTTACTAGTGCTAATCTGGGCCCTGAAGTGAACCACAAATTTTTGTGTGCTCCAGTGCCTAAATTAACATTTGCAGAGTATTCGTTGACTTGAATTAATTTGCAATTAGCCAACTCAAGTTAAAAGAGAAGTGATATTTCTCTCAAGGCATTCTTTTAATAATTCGTTCGGACAAAATAGTTACTAGTGGCCAGATCAAGCCTTTTCACTGTTTTGTTGGGTTTTTTTAAGAAAGTTTATTGACAGTGTACTCTGAAATGAAATGAAGACCAAGCAACATGCAGTGTGCAGATGGTCATCTAAATCAGTGGCTTGTTTCCTTACTCCAGAAATTCATCAGTGCTTACAAATAGAGTGTTGGACTTTTTTATTTGAAAAGAAAGTGACAGACCTCCATTTACCAGTGGAAAAATCATATGTATTAAATGTAGCAAATGTATGTGAAGGCTTCAAGTTTGGATAGGGCTGAAAAACATCTCTCCTGTTGCCAGAATGTTTATTTCTCTAATTAAGAGTTGTAATAACAGGATCGTTGGTAAGGTGTTACCATCCACAGTTGTGTTCCCTCATGATGGAATTTATGGGACTGTAAAGTGGCTATGAAATAGCACCAGCTCTAAACTGTTAGTGTTTATTTGGACTGTGTTAGAGAAAATTGCTACCCAAAATGCAAGGCAAAAGGAAATCAACCTTTTCTGAAGTCCTTTCCTTGGCTGGAAGTCATGAAAGTGATTGTCAGTTACAGCATATGCCATGGTCGTGACTTTCTGTGGGTCAGGATTGTGAATACAGTCTTAGCTGGAGGGAAGCTTTTGTTTCTCCATCCTCATAGTACATTCTTCTTGGGAAAAATAAAGGATTCCTCACTTTAGAAAGAGCTATCCTCCTGTCCTACTGATCTAAATCTGTCGCTCATTGGAAGCTCCCATCCTTTTCTGAAAAGATCTGTGTATCTTTAAGGATACAGAGTATGAGTTTACATGGCTGTGAGCAGGTCAGTGCAGCACTAGGCTGTGTCAGGCCTGTGTGCTTTGCTCTTCTCTGAATGACACCCTGTGTCATCTAGGGTTTCTCATGCTCATTTGTTTTCAGCTCGTGGCTTTGAATTATGAATGAAAAGACAGTTAGTTTACATGTCCCCTTGCTTTTCAGCGTGTTCATGTTTTCTTCTTTGCTCCCCCAATCTGATGTTATGGGGCTGGTTCTGGTGCTGTTCCATGGCTATGACCAGAAGCAGCCCAGTGTTTGTAGCTTGCAGGATGCAAGAGCTGATTTGAAAGCCAGAGTGTGTCAGTGGCCAGGAGCACTCAAGGACCAGTGATGGAAGGAAATCTGAAGTGTGCCCAGAGGGATGAGTGGTTGGGATGGCTCTGTGAGTGGTTGAGGGAGTCTTTTAAGTACCTGATTCCCATGAATCTTGGATTTTCTGCCAGGACAGACCACAGTTAACTTTAACAATTATGCAGACTATTTACCTGCATCTGAGGGGTTTAGTTACTCATCAGGCTGAGAAGACTTGCTTTAAGCCAAGCCAGCACAAATTACCTTCTTCGTGGCAGCCTTATTTGTTTTCCTTTGTGGACCACACAGGTACTTCTGCTGGCCTGAATGTACACATAAGCTTTATGAGCAAGTACTTAACTTGCTGGCACATTTGCATTACAGACTTGCTACAGATTCAAGGTGTTCATTAACACCTGTTTGTACAAGAGAGGAAAAACAGATCCACAGCCACTTCCACAAGCCTGTGACTATGCCTTGGACACTTGATTCTAAGTGGGTGTTTCTGACTGTTCTGTTTCAATAATAGCTCAGCAGTTGACTCACAAGCTTCTTTTCATCTCTAAGGTCTGTCTTTACACAGATGTGTAATGCGTTTTCAGTGGGCTGTGTGCTCTGTGTCAGGAAAAGGGCTTCCTAAGCATCTGAAGCCCACAGCAGTTCAAACCCCCATGTAAGTCATCTCTGAGGAGATGATTGTTACTATCCTGCAATTCTGGTGTAGTAACAAAAGTCCTGAGTTACAAGCTTTTCCTGCCCAAGTTCAGTTATTATTTCTTAGTATCAGGAGGGCCTTACTATGTAGATGGACTTCACAGATAGGTTTGTTTGGGACTTTTTTGTGTTAAGCTGACATGTGTAGCTAGGGGAGGGTGAAGAAATATGGCAGAGACATGCCTAATTTTTATCCTTAAATTGTGTTCAGCAAATTTAGTACAGTGAAAAGTGCTGTCTTGGGCTGGTCAGAGAGTTGTCTGTAAAGTATTTCCATGAAACAGACAGCAATGTCTCTGCATTTTTTTCTTTATTTTAAAAACGTAAATCAGGAGAAGCAGAAAATGGTTTTTTTTCATCTCGTCCTGTGGTACTGGGGTTGTAAATCAACTGTGGAAAAAGACCTCGGAGTCCTGGTGGGCACCAGACCAGTAATGTGCCCTCATTGCCAAGAAGACCAATGGCATTCTGGGGTACATGAAGAAAAGTGTGTCCAGGTCAAGGTAGGTCATCCTCCCCATCTTCTCTGCCCTGGTGAGACCCCATCTGTAGTACTGTAGTTCTGGGCTCTCCAGTTCAAGAAGGATGGAAAACTCTGGGAGAGGGCACAGCAAAGGGCCATGAAGATGTTTAGGGGAGTAGAACATCTCTCTTACAATGAAAGGATGAGGGACTTGGGTCTTTTCAGTCTGGAAACAAAGGAGACTGATAGTGGATCTTAAAGATCCTTGCAAATTCTTTAAGGATGAGAATCAGGAGGATGGGGTGGTGCCCAGCGACAGAACAAAAGGGCACAAACATGCCTGTATAGCATGGTGGTCTCCTAGGAGTTCATGATTAAAAGCCTTCTATGACACAGTGACAAAGTGCCTCAGACATAACAACGCAAAAATAGTTGACAGATCAGCCATGATCTTGATTTGGGAGCAACAACATTTAAATAAAATTCTAAAGTGTGAAACACCAGAAGCCTTTAGATTTTGTCTGGGCTGAAGGACCAGTTACAGAGAGCAGTTGTTTGCCACTTTTATTGACCTCTTAAAATAATTGGTCTGCAGCATGTTATAGTACAGCACAGTGCGGAGCTAGAAGCTCTGCTGAGATTTGGAAGAGTAACTAGGAGTGATGCAGTGGTGATGTGGGAGTGTTGTGGAGCTCTCACGTGTGCTGGAAGCAGGAAGCAATGGGCAACCGTTGAAACTGCACATACTTTCAACAAAGTGATGCCAAGTAGCCACTGTCCAAACACAGAATAAAGCCAAAGAGATGCAAAATAAACAATGCTGCAGCTGCTGTGAATGGTGATCTTAGAGCCAGGAGTGCTATGGGTAATGTTATAAATGTATTGGGTAGACAAAACTCAGACATCAGAGTAAAGATTGGCCAGACACCACAGAATCTTTCCCCAGCTGTGCTTCTCGGCCGCTTCAGGCAGAGGACAGGCTATTGCTCTGCAGCTTCTAATGGATTTGTCAACATGCAGCATTCTTTATTTTTGAGACTTGTTTATACCATGGCTGAAAGTGAGGATGTCAGCATTTAACCAGATGAGACTGAGAAAGTATGTGACTGGAAATATCCAGAACACTTGAGTATGCCGTAAAAGAGATATGAATAGAAGCAAGTCAGGAGTTTATTTCTTAGCATAATAACCAGTGATTAATGGTTCCAAAATTATGATTAGCTGTGTAGCAAAAATATGGACAGGTAGTTGCAAGATACTGCAGGAGTCTCTGATTAAGCTCCAGTCCCACAAACTGGGGCCAGTTAGTAGTAAGGTGATAGTCAGTGTGTTCCTTCCTTGATGAGAAATATCAAGTCCCTTGTTCATTGTTTTGTTGGATCATGGATCTGTTATGTCCAGTTTGCAGATAAAGCAAAGTGTTTGGCTTTGGGGTTTGCATCAGGGGAAGGGGTCAGGATCTTACCTGCTGCTCAGCCTAGAAATTGCAAGCTGAGCTAGACTTTTTCTTGCCGTGCGATGTCATTGCTCATAAACTCTCTGAAGCCCATCAGGTTTCAGTGACATCAGAGACCTGCCATTCCTTCTTACTTCAATTACAACTGAATTAAACTAAATGGCAATTTGGCATATTGTGCATGGAGGGACTTGGGATCCAGCCATCAGGTCTTGTCCCGCTTGTGCACATGTGGCAAGAGTAAAAGCTGAAGCAAAAAAGATCTCACTTGAATAGACTTACAAAGTACAGTTTTTCTGGGTACAAAATTTCTTAATGATGGTAGAGTTGAGAGCTCAGGGGACTGTCTTAAACCCATTTGTGGGAGGTATCTCGATGTACTTTCATGCAATTCAGCAGATTTAGGTCAAAATTTTTGCATAATGCTTTAAGCATGTTACTTATCTCTTTCTTTTAATTCTTGGAGTTTTGTTCCCTATGTTGGTGATGGCTGTCAGAGATATCCACATCCTTTTCCCAGTGTAATAATCAGTAGCGCTATATGTTACTTGAGGACAAGGATATAGTAAATAATAGCAAATAATAACTCAACCAGCATATGATGGTGTTCCTTCATGCCCCAGTGGCGTTCATCACAGCTTTAACTTCATACAACAGGGTAAATTAAAATGGTAAGGGAAAACATAATTAAGTACCTTTTCTTTATCATCATGAAAGCTTTGAAAGGAGCTAGAAAAGCATAAAAGCCATGTCTATGCATCAATCTTCTGACCATCTAGTTGTGTTGACTTTTATGCTTTCAGTGGTGCCAGATGTCATCAAAAGCCATTATCCTAGTGTGGTAAAATTGGAAGAAGTTTACTTTTTACTGGTATAGTGGTGAGAGCTGCAATACAGTGCTTCAATGAAAACACAGCTTTAATGGAGATACTGCAGCAGCTTTAAAGATGTTGGCAGCTTCACTGCCAAAATGTTCACAACATGGGATGTGGGGTCTTAGTTACTCAGAAGACCTTATCTGGGTGAAGGAGACACTAGGGGAAATTCATTTCCATGTGTGTTACCAACTGCTACGTGGTGTACTTAATGCAGAAACCTTAACAGCAGCTGTCTCTAACCAATCCTTCCTTTCTGTTTTGCTCTGTTTCTCCTGCAGGGCTTGTGAAGTTGGGGGTTCACTGTGTTACATGTCAGAAGGTCGCGATAAAAATTGTCAACAGAGAGAAGCTCAGCGAGTCGGTGCTAATGAAGGTAATTTTCTAATGGGAGATTTAAAAAAAAAATTAAGTTCTTGGCTCTGTGTCTTCCGTTCCATGCAAAATTAATATCTTTAATTACATATAACAAACATCCTTGTCAGTACTGGGATTATGTGGTGCATAATAACAATAATTTAGTTATGGGGGAGGCTAGGGCAGCTAAAATTAAATGGGAGTATGCCTGTGCTTTGTGAACAAAATAAACAGTCAGCTGCAGTGTTGCTGCTTCTCTGCTGGGGTGGAAGTGTGCTGGACATCTGACTTCCACCGCAGTGGCAGTGTATAGTAGTCGTGCTGCATTGCAGACTGGGATGTACAAATGTAAGGAGGAAGAGATAGAAGAGAAGCTGTTAAATCTGTTGTTTAAATACTCCTGCTTACTCTGCTGCATGAGTTCAATATGATCTACTGTGCCAAGGTCTATGACTGTTTAAAGCTGTTGGATTTGTGTTAACATTCTTATCAGCTGAAGCCATTGGAAATCATCAGTGTCTGTCCCAATGACTGTAGTGTTCAGAATAGCTTAATTCGTTTTCTGCCTAGCCTTGTGATACCCATCCCCTTACATGAGTGTCATTGATTGATCTTGGAAACCCAAAAATAAAATAAATGTATGCGTAAAAGTTTTTTTTTCATGTGATCTGGTGACTAGAAAGGCTAAATTCAGCTTGATGGGAGGGAATAGAACTGCACTGCAATCAACAGAATTCCATCAAGCTATCACCTCCAAATGACACTAACAGGTCTGCATGCAGCTTAGAGCACTTTATTTATAAGCACATAGAGCATATATCTTTACACTGCTGCTTCTTATGTGTATTTCTGCGTCAGCTGTTTTCCCACACAAGTAAGCATAGCAGCCTTACTAGGAACAGGAAGAAAATGGGCATTAAAGGAGTATGCAGTCAGTGAATATTACACGTGCAACAGAAGTTTGGTTTTTTTATGGAGAAGGATTCTTAAAGTTTATATTCATTATGATGTGTTCAGACTTCCCTTTTTGGAATTTTATCAAAGTATTACGTCTCCTGCAGTACTATGAATCAAAGTCTTCTAGTACAAAGCACAAGTTGGGTAGTGGAATGGGTAAGAAAACTATAACTTTAAAGGGAGGTTCAGCAGATTAATGGAACACAACCAACAGTGTAAATGGTAAAATCTGAATGAGACTTCAAACACTTTGAATATTTTTCCAGAGTAACATAGTAGGAATATTTCTTTTTTTTAAAACATGAGGATTTTGTTTGCTGAGAAGACACTGTCTGGTATCTGTACAAAACATTTCATTTATCTCATTGATTTTTCAGAGTAGGAGGCAAATCACTTAGCATAGCAAAGTGATCTCTCTGCTTTAGTTGTGTTGCATTACCTCGCTTGTAGTATGAAATCTGAGTAGTGAAATGGTGCGTTAGGCCCTTGTTTACATGGCTGCCTGCTGAAGCGTGCCCTGTCTTCTGTAGGATTGTTGCAGCACCCTGCTCAGGAGGAGACCACGTGTTGTGTCATGATTTTTATTTTCAGACCACTCTTGGTGAGATTTTCAGGGATTCTGTTCTCTCTGCTCAGGAGGCTGGAACAACAGATGGGACTGAAGTGGTTTGCCCAGCTCTTGCATAAACTTGCTAACACAGAATCACAGTATGTCAGGGATTGGAAGGGACCTCAAGAGATCATCTAGTCCAAACCCCTGCCTGGAGCAGGAGCACCTAGACCAGGTCACACAGGAAGGCCTCCAGGTGGGTTTTGAATGTCTTCAGAGAAGGAGACTCCACAGCCTCCCTGGGCAGCCTGTTCCAGTGTTCTGTCACCCTCACTGTGGAAAAGTTTTTTCTTATATTTCTGTGGAACCTCCTGTGTTTCAGTTTGCAACCACTGCCCCTTGTCCTATTATGGGTGTCACACTGAGAAGAGCCTGGCTCCATCCTCCTGACATAACCAGATGCCTTTTCAGGAATGTCCTGTGTCAGATGATCACAGACAGGGCCTGAGACTTTTAAGTGAATCTGGAATTGACAGTTTTTCCAGCCAGCTTAATCCAGCCTGGCCAAAGGGGGACAAATGCTTACAGCTTTCAGCAGTCCCAGTGTGACCATTGCCAAGCATCCAGCTGACAGCTTGCTTTGTGGAGTCAGCAGCCGCAGGGAAACAGCCAACAGTGCAGCCAAGTCATGGTGGTGTGGTGGCATTCCTACTTTGCAAATCTTCCCCACTAGCTTATCAGTTCCAGTAACTCTCTTTGCCAGTGGGCTGTGCAGAACAGTCCCTGGAGCCAAATGTTTCAAGACCACAGCTATTCTCCCAAGCCAGACTCAGATTGATGGATTTTATTTTAATCCATCTTTGGACAGAAAAACTGGATCTGACAAATACATTGCACACCTGCTGCATGAAGCTGTGACTCTGCAGTGCTGTGGCCATTTATCCTAGAGCATAAGGAAGAAGTCTGCTCACAGTCCTTTCAACATGTAAAATGACAAGCAGAAGTATATACAGCAGGCTGCTTTCTCTGCCATCATTATTCTACTTTGACTTGCTTGTTACAGCCTTCATTTCTGCAGTGCTTTTGCAGTGTTTCATTCTGTACATTCAGGGAACTGTCCCTTCTTTCTGCAGCTGCTCTTCATCTGAGCTGTGCAGAATTGAGAGGCATTTGGTAAAGTGCCTTCTAATCATAACGTCGTAGTATCGATATTTCTGGAGAGAAGAATTTGGAATTGAAGCAGCTGGTCTCAATTAGCAGAACTGCTGCTATGGAGATGATACATGGGCGAGCACGATGCAGCACAGGCTGCAGCAAATGGATCATCCAAGCACTTGCTGCCCTATCAGAGGACAGGGATGCTTAACGCACACACGGGCCTTTTGCTTTGTCATACCCTTACTTGCTAAACACAGGCTGGGGAGCAGTGTTCCTTTCCCAGCTCCAGCTTGGTTTTAGGGCTAAGCTACCAGTATAATTTCACAGATGAGAAGAGAAAGTCTGTTTTTAATCTCATTCTTGCTTTCATACTGATAGTTAGCTTCAGGTGGGTTTCTTCAGCCACACTCTGGTAACCCCCAGGGATGTGGACACCTGCCTCCCATGATACCTCTAGCTCACGCTAGCATAAATCAGCAGAAAGATTTCAGAAAGGATTTCATTAGAGTGAGAATTTTGAGAATGAAATAGGTTTCCCTAATTTCTGTTTATTGCTTCTGAATCTCTGGGAGGAAAATCCAGCCCAGAATGCAAGAGCTGGATGCATCCATAAAGCAGTTAACTTTCCCACAATTGCAGGCTCACTATTGATGGTTGCATTTTCAGTATCAGTGTTAGGATTTATAACTTCAGAATATAGAAGTTAAAGCAATTCTTTCGTCTGATGGGGCCAAAGAACATTTGTAAACATTGAGACATCCCATGAGACATACACAGAAGAGTCCTTTCCTCTTTACCACCTCACCACTTCCGCTGCCTACTTCCAAAGAATAAACAACAACAAAAAAAAACTTGCTGTTTTGGTGATCCATCAGATGAAATAGTCTTTGGATAGAGTGAAAGCAGCAGAAGTCATGTAAGTGTAAAGGGTGAAGAGTGAGAAGGGGACAGCTGGCCTTGGGCTAATTGGACATGTGGGCATCCTGATAAAGCCACAGATGTCCCAGCTTGATAACTGGAGCCTGGAGCTCCATATGTGTGCTTTGTGTTTATGTCCCTTTTGTTTTTTCTAACCAAGTCCTCCAGTGCTGGCCTTGAAGAGAATCAGCTATTTCTGAGGTGGGAGTAGGAAAAGACCCAGTCCCTTTCACAGTTTTCTTGTGTAGCTTGATTGAAATATCGGTGGTGGGCTTGGGTGAGTTTAGTTGGTTGTTTGGTTCAGTGCCTTGTGATGCTAATGAACTCTGCTTCCAAAAAACTGTAAAGGTGTAGTGAGTGCTCTTAGTCAGTGGGATCACTCAATGATCACTGTTGGAGATCACCAATTGCCTGAAATAATTGAGTTACGGGATAAACAGTAGGTTTGAATATCAGACTCTTGAAACTGCCGAGATAACTTCTGAGAGCGTATTTGTAAGTAGCTGCTGTCTTGATTCTTCTTGAGTTTGTTTCAAAAGCTACCTATTTTTTACTGCCTTGTCCTGCTTTGACTCTTTCCCACCTTCTCCTTTTACTGCTATTTTGCCTCTTTTTTACCTTTTTCATTCTTATTTTCACCCCTACTTTATGGTTTCTTCCTTTTTTTTCTCTGTCTTTTCTCCTTTTGCTAGAGAAAGTAATGTAATAACTCACTACTTTTTCACAAAAACTATTGAAATGCAGCATTTATGATTGAGGTACCCTTTTTTCAAGGAAAAAGGAATTGTGCATAATTCAGGATGTATTTGAGAAAGTAAACAAATTTGAGAAAGTAAACGAACAAGAGCTCATGTCTTGTGAGAGACTCAAGGGATTCATTCTATCTAGTTTATTATAGAGAAGGTTAAGACATAACTTAATCCCAGTCTGTAAATACTGATATGGAGGACAGGCATTTCATGACAGAGGGGGATATTAGAGTCTTGGGGGGAAAAAGCTTTTTGGAAACTGATAGTTGGAAGCCATAGGCAGACAGATTAAATGTAGAAATGCTAGGTCCATTTTACCACTGGATGAACTTGCTAGTTGGAGTAAGCAATCAAAAGCTCTGTTGAGTTTGTCCTCTGAAATTGATCTTAGAGTTGTATGTTTTTCTAAAGCCTGGCTCCCAGTTCAGCTTTGGCTGCTGGAATTGGAACAGGAGGCAGATGAAAATGGTTTGCTGGTCCATTCTATGTGTTAGCTCTGACTAGATTAACACAACAGCCTCTCTGGCCTTGAAGTCCATGAAGCTGTGAATTTCTCATCACACACGTGAAATCTGTAAAAAGTTTCACGTTTCTGTCTGGAGCAGAAAGAAGGGCAATTGGCAAGGTACCTGCAGAAATGGAAGTTCAGGATACTCCAAGAGATATTAAAGAAGCATCATTGCCTTGGAATACTTTGTTTTGGTTCTTCCCAAACAAAAGACTGTCATACTGGCTGACCTAGCTGTCCTTAGCTGCTGACTGGAAGCCTGGTCTACAGAAGTCATTACCAGGATATCACAACAGTGTATCATGGAGCAGCTAAATTTGAGACAGAAATGAAATGAATAGTATAACTTGGTCCAAATTCGATTTTGAGCATAACAAATGAGTTTCCCTGACATCACTGAAGTCAAACTCACCTGAATCTCACTGAATCAGAACCTTTTCTTAATGTATTTAGCAGTGGCCTAGTTGTTTTCCAGCTGCAGTGTTCAGGAGTTGTACTATTGGTTGCAGTGAAAATGGTATTAAGCTGCTGCTGAACCCCACTGGATACACCTACCATTGGGCACAAATGAACAAAGAAGCAAGACTATATGATTTCACCAGTGAAACGTGTTTAGGTTAATCTAGAATACTGGCATACAAGGTTTTTAAGATGGCTGTATTAAAAATAGTAAATAGGAGGGGAAGTATTTCCTTTTATTAAGGAGAAGCTTTTAAAGGAGTCATTAAATTTCCCAGGACTTCCTCACTGAGAAACATTGTGCTAACTTGCTATTACTCACCTATTATTCTTCTGATTGATTGGCATGTTGCTCTGAGAGAAGAATCACCCAGAGGACCTTGCATTCATAGCAAAAAAATTGATGAAAGGAAAAAGGAAAATAAATCGTCCCCAAACATGTATAGGTTGTCTGGTAGTTACATTTTTACTTTCTATTGAACCTGTACTTGTAATGTGTGAGTATGTTCACACTTACATGCATTGTCCCTTACATGTCTGCTGCATGTGCTTGTTAAAAGCAAACACTCAACCCTCATTGTGATTTGTCTTTAACCTGGAGAATTACCACACACTTGTCTGCTTTTAGCACTGGAGGAGAACAGATTAGAAGTGTCTGCGTGTCTGTGTGTATGTTTGACAGCGCAGAGGTGGTGAGCAAACTGCACGAATGATTGGCAGTCATCAAAGAACATGAGTGCACAAACAGACTCACCCCCCACCTCTGTGACCCTCGTTTGTATTCCAGTAGCAACTCAGTTAGCACAGCACAGCTTCATGCATGCGAGTCTCTTTCCTGAGTTCAAAGAGATAAAAAAGCACCTTGCAATATGAAAAACACAGGGAAAATAAAAGGGGCTTTTTTTTTTTCCCTGGCTCCCTTCTGCTATAGGGAATTTGGGAGTAGGGATCTGTTACTGCATGTATAATGCAGAGTGATTTGTTTTAAACTGGAGCTGGTGGGGAGCATTGACAGCCTGTTCAGTTGTCATATGTTTGAGCATTTTAAAAACTTGGGTAATTGTATTTTCCTTCAGAGGAGAATCACTCCCCGCCTCTGCTTTCTACCAGAGCCACAAGGAACATAGTTTGAGGTATTCTTTAAAGAAAGAAATTAAACAGGAATCATGAGCACATGATGTACCTGTCAGAGGAACAAACCTGTCAAGTGTGCCTTTTGCTTTCTAAAGTTAGGATGATCAATTGAGGCATTTAGGAAAACTATAAAAATAATTGGCCCTATTTTTTTCCACCCTACTTTTAGCTGCAGAGACCTATATTATAGCTGTCTGGATCAAGCTGCTGTTGTATGAAAACTTACTCAACCCACAGCCCCGTGTGTGCAAACAGTCTACCATCCTGGTGCACTGCCTTGGTCACACAGCAATAAACTCTCCTCGTGAGCCCCACCTAAAGCTAGCTGAAGTCAAGGGATGCTTTTTCTTTTCATTTCACTTAATCGTAACCATAATACCTAAAATAACTCCTTCCAGAGATAAGATGTCTAAATGGGCTCTGACATCTAGTCCTCATCCGTCAGTGAAGATGCTGTCAATAATTAGCACCTAGAAAACACTTTCTATTTAGCTTTATCTGTTTCCATTGTAATTGCACCAGGGTTGCACTTAAGGTGAGACAGACCATAGTTTGACTTCATATTGCTTCCTCTACAGAAGCTTTGGGGAATTCTCTTTCTTTGCTGAAGCTTAATTTTGTCAAAGGATGCTGATTCACTAAAGCATTGTCTCTGACTTCGGCTCGGTGAACTCCCAGTGTATGAAGGATTGGGTTTCTTTTGAATTCTGAGTTTGTAGCAGGCTGCTACAGTCCTGCCTGCCCTCTCTATAGAAGAGACCCTGAAAGCCCTAGCTCTGCAGGAACCCTCACCACCTCTGAGCCCTAGGTTATGAAGCTGAAGTGTAGGAAGTTTTGAGACACTCTACAACAGTCCACAGCTGTGGGCAAATCCAGCTAGAGAGACGTGACTCTACAAAGCATTGATACGTGGGGGAGTGGAAGAAAGCACCAGGATCCTCAGCTGTTGCCGAGGTTGGTGCTCAGTTCCCTGAGAAGGTTGATTAGTAGAAGTTACCTCGAAAGGCAAGGGGAACCCCAGTTGAATATCCAGGCTTAGTCTTGCAGAGTTGGGGTGGGGAGTGTGCATGTCTTGGGACTGGCATCCAGAATTTGTAACCCCTCATCACGTCCTGTAGTATTTCCAGGATTTTTCTCTGGCTGGACATCCAGTTGGTCTGGGAACCTGAAACTTCAGACTCCTCTAGCCTGGGTGGTCTTTGTAGTGGAGTAACCAGGAGATGCAGTCCATGTTAGACTCTTTGGTACACTTAAAACTTTACTACTTGCTTTTTCCTGGCTCACTGAATGTTGAAAAATGCTAAAAACCATTCACCTGATTTAAGCTAAACCCTTTTTTAATGGACTTCTTCTCCCAGTGCTTCAGCCAGCACTGTTCTGTGGTTAATTCATCCATCTGAAGAGGTAAACAGGGTGAAACCTGTCCTAGTCTACAGAGAGTAGAGGATACCACAGAAGAGGGGGGTTCTGATTGAGCCATAGATAGAACTAGTCACATTTACAGGTACAAAATCTACTTTAGATTATGGATAAAATCACTTCTCGTATCTTTTGAGCACAAAATGAGTTAAGGTGGCATATTTTGTGACCTGAACTGCTGAGAGATATTTAAGTTATATGGCTCTTTCTAAAAAAAACTAATTTTTTTGGCTCATACAATTGCTTTCTGGACTGAGAGCAAAACTCAGACTCAGATGCAGTCAGCAATTTGAATGCAATACTGACTTGAACCTTTTAAAACCTGTATCTATAAGCACCAGAGCAACTCTATTAAGATTTTTAAAAAATTATTCTTCACCCTACAGCCCATTTTGGAATTGATTGAATGTACACTGTGTCAGAATATATTCTGTTTTATTTAAAGACTATTATATCCTGTTTATATGATTCTGCCATGCCAGTGCTTGTTCAGTGTTGTTGCAAAATGTTGTAAACAGCTCAGAAGGAGGAAGATGCTGGCATCTCAGTACTGAAACACAGTATTTGTTTTACACTGTGATTTTATTAGGGACCAAGGGTGACTTGGCAAGTGTGGTTTAAGTTGTTTTGTCTTTTCTGTCTTAAACTTTTTTTTTCTGAGATGCTGAAGACTTCTTGACTGCCATTTTATGCTGGTTTATGGTTCACATTCCAGCATTTTGTCTGGAAACCTTTAAATTCTTCTATCTTCCCTCCAGGAAAGAGAACCACCTTTACATCAGAAGAGGTCAAGCAGTAATGGGACATCAATCTTTAAGTAAATTGACTGAGATCAGGATTGGCTCAGGTGTTTGACCCTGCATCTACCACGTAGAATAAGTACCATAATCATCAATATACTGATCCATCCCAATTAAGGGCTGTAGTTCATCCTTGCATACAGCAGCTAAGCCATTTGAGCAAAGATTTTCTTCAAAGATTATCTTAATTTTTTGGCTGAAACAACTGTGTGGTGTCTTGTACACTAGCAGTAATTTTCTCTTAAGAAGCACTTCTTAGGCTCATATGGCTTAAAAGTTTTTCAGCTCAGACAAAATGTGTCATCTAATGGATAGGTAACTAGTACAGCTGAGAGCCAGGGGCTGGGCATTGCACTCCTATCTAGGGGCTGCAGGCCCTTTGTTTGCTTTGCATTCTTCTCTCCAACATGAACATTTTGCTGATCATTTGTTAAATGTAAACCAGGCCTTGCTCCATCTATTCCTGCAGTTCACGCTATTAAGAAGTTGGCACAAATTTAGGAAAAAATCTGGAAAGGCTCAATCCCAGTACAATGGGCTGTTAGTTCCAGAGCTGTCAGGTGGAGCTGGATGCAATATGCCATAGGTTTGCTTTGATGCTGTTAGATCATGTTGATCTCTGTAGTGGTGAGGTTTTAGACATTTGGGCACTCCCTCTCTTGCCAGCTGCTACCTGGCATCCTGAGATGGCAAATCTATGGCTAGTATGTATTTACTATGCTGCTCTGTTCATAAAGAGCAATCCCATAGCAATAAACCATCGTTTGCATTACCCTGTTGTCCTCCCTTGGATGCACACACCAGGCATAGAGGAGACTCCAGAGTTTTAGTTCAAAATTATGTTTCTTGTCCAACTCCAAGAGAATCTTCCAGGTGTGCTAATGCTAAGATACCTCAAAGCCATGCACTGGTGCTCCAGCTACCACGCAGTGGCAAAACTGCAGTCATGGCGTGGTTGATTTTGCTTCAGTATGGGAGAAGCAATCACTGCTTTGTCAGAACACCTGGTACTCTTGAACCTTGTCGTGTAATAGAATATGGTATGCTCTGCAGCTGCATGGGGAGGCAGCAGCAATGGCTTTGTGCTGTGAAGGATAATGGAGATGTTACCTTATTTCTCTATGAACCATAGAGAAGGAAAAATTGAGTTTAATGGTGAACCTCTGGGTGTGTTGCAGTCTCTCAGCGTGTAACATTTGCTCAGTAACATCTCTGCTAGATTGTCATGCATTGCCATTGGTAGAAATAGGGAATTTTGAAAGCAGCAAGAAATTCTGGAGATCAAGCTGACCTTTTCAAGAATGCTTAGTGAAAACTCAGGCAACCTAAATAATGTCAATTTGGGGACGTTTGAGACAGGTGCTCCAGATTATGCTAAAATTAACATATTCAAAATCTTGGTTAATAACATTTAGGTATGGTAAGGGTGAGCAGCTGTCAACACTTGAGAAGGAAGAAGGGTCTGGCCTAAGAAATGTCTTCCTGGCACAAGCCACAGGCAGAAACGTTCTTGCATTGTTTGCAGCTCTCATAACAAGTACTTCCTCTTCTATACAATCAGTAGGAAAGTTAAGAGAGAATGTTACTGAAGCAATGTGTAACACAACAGAGTGCAGTGCTCTAGCTTTTTCTATGTTTATGGTTTTATCTGTATCTCTCAAATGTAAGTCTAATTTCAGGAAATAAATAATAGCAACATGTATAAACACAACAGGAACACCTAATTTAGCCTGAAGTCTGTTCACAAAGAATGCTCCTGGCTTTTAATGGGATATATATCCTTATTCATAGCATTATAGAATGATTTGGGTTGGAAGGGACCTTAAAAATCATCTAGTTCCAACCCCCTTGCCATGGGCAGGGGCACCTCCCATTAGACCAGGTTGTTCAATGCCTCATCCAGCCTGGTCTTAAACACTTCCAGGGAGGGGGCATCCACAACCTCTCTGGGCAGCCTCTTCCACTGTCTCACCACCCTTCACAGTAAAGAATTTCTTTCTTCTATCAAGCCTAGATCTCCCCTCTTCCACTTTGCATCCATCCCTCCTAGTCCTGACACCCTGTACCCTATTAAAAAGTACTCCCCCAGCCTTTCTGTGGGCCCCCTTCAGGTATTGAGAAGCTACTGTGAGTTTAATCCTGAGCTTTCTTCTCTCCAGACTAAACGAACCCAACTCCTTCAGCCTGCCCTCATAAGGGAGGTGCTTCAGCCCTCTGATCATCTTTGTGGCCCTCCTCTGGACCTGCTCTAAGAGCTCAATGTCCTCCTTATGTTGAGGGCTCCAGAATTGGACACAGTACTCAAGTTCCTCCAGTTCCTAATAGCTTGTCCTACCCTTTTGTACATCTCTATAGAACTAATTAACCAAGGCTAGAAGATTTAAAATGAAAAGTTGCCAGAATACGCAAAAGCTGTTATAACAAATATACCAGGAGCTGAGCTTGATGTTACTAGTTTTCTCCACTGTACCTAAAGCAGTTTTTAAACAGTCATGGTACACACATAAGGTTGTCATATAAGAACAGTTAATAGATTACATTTTACAATGCTCTGGAAGTCTGGTCACACTTTTTTTCAGAAACCTATCACCTTGGATCCTTGTAGTAGACTGTAATTTACTAATGCTCTGTGGGCAGAAATCTGCTGTGCATGTCTATATTGGAATGTGTGGAAATGGTCCAGCAGAATCTTCAATAGAGGGAAAACTATTTCTCCCAGTTGTGAAATATGTTAGCATGTAGTTATTTTTTTGAGATTTTTCTTATATTTTGTGCCTAATACCCTGAAATAAATCCCCTCAGTCTAATGTTCTTATCACTTTTCTTTGATGAATTTCCTCTCTTCACTCCTGCTCCCTCAGCTGTCCCTGATTTTCCTTCTTAAATCCCTTCTGTCCTTTGCCAACCTCCTGTTGTCTCTCACTGTCCATACCAGCACTTTCAAGGCTGAAAGCAAAGAAAGACACTCATAGTAAGAGAGTGCATATTATCCTCAAGGTATTACAGATTAATTTGATCCTGATTTCCACCTCTTAAATCAATCCCTGATTTATAAAATCCAAAAAAGAATACATCTACTTAAGAACAAAAGGGGTAAGATCACTGGATGCAGGACAGAGTGGCACACAGCTGTTCTCACAGTCATCCAGGGTCATGTTTTCACTTCTTTTTCCTGTGGAGGTGTAAGTTGTAAGTTAAGCAGACTGAGAGACTTTGATTAGGAAGCAATCTTGTAAGGATACCTAAGAGTGACAGACCATTTCTGAGCACTGGATGCAGGACAGATTGTAGATTCTGCTACCAGAATATCCCTTGTGTAAGAGGAAACCATCTGAACACTGTTCTGGAGCATAGCAGAATGAAAAGATTTATTTCACAGGGACTTACATCGATGTCCAGCAACAGGTAGAAATACATCTAAATATAGTTAATAACAGTTAAAAAAAAATAAACAAAATCAAACCAACAGAAATCTGTTAGCCTTAAAGCCTTTATTTTCAAGAGTAAGTCTTTGTCCTCCTGCACTGCTGAACAAGACCAATAGGGGTGAGAACATTTCTGGGTAAAAGCACTGCTAAAAACTGCTTTTCTTAGCACTGAGGAGAGAGTGGTAGGGATTACCTGTGACTGAGGACACAGTATCTGCTTGGTGCAAGGTAACAGTGCTGCTTGTGTGCCAAGAGAGGAGATAGTTTATTGAGCCATCCTGCCACCTGGCAACCTATTGTTTGGCAGATACCAATGATTCAATGACTTTCTGCATCCGTTTGGCTGCAGATGCATCACAATACAAATTGAACTAGCATTCAGACTCTCAAATGTCAAGACTGGAGCTTGATGACATACTGCTTGTGGGAGAAAGGAGACATCCCTGACGAAGAAATCTAAGACAGATTGTTATGGGGTACAGCAATGAAATACTGGAAAAATGTATAGAATGATAGAAATAAGGATTAGACAGTACCTCCTCCCACTAAAGTGAGGTCTGTGATTGACATGGGTTACCTGTGTCTTTGTCTCACTTGGCTCTGAAAACTTTAAGGGACTAAGATTCACCCACCTCTCTGGACAACCTATATTACAGGGGGCTACATCACACTCCCTAGTGATTTCATTCGTCCCAAATGTCTAACCTGAACCCTACATATGAGGAGAGAGATTGTCCAGATATTGTGACCTGTAACAATGAAAATTATAAAATAGGAATTGGAAGACAAGCATAATACCCCACAGAACTCTGGAGACATAACTGATTGCAGCACCCTTGTGGTAGGAGCAACCTAATCACAGAATGTCAGGGATTGGAAGGGACTTAAAGAGATCATCTAGTCCAATCCCCCTGCTGGAGCAGGAGCATTTAGACCAGGTCACACAGGAAGGTGTCCAGGCAGGTTGTGAATGTCTCCAGCAAAGGAAACTCCACAACCTCTCTGTGCAGCCTGAGCTGCCAGGGAGCAGTCCTGCCTCACAGATTTCTCCAGCTTCCAAAAGTCCCCAAAAAAAGCTTCTTGACAGCTCTTTTTTGTCAAGATTCCATTCCCCAACACAGATTGCCCTGCACTGGAGCATGTCTCCTCAATCAGTGACATTAAGAGCTGGGTCAAAAAAATTTAGTATGAAAAGGAGCAGTAGTAGCAAAATCAATGCATTAAACTGAGAATCAACAGACTAGCATACAAAGAATTTATATCAGCAGATAAAAAATAAACATTACAGCTGTAGCATGAAGAAGGTTTAGGACTCTAGTTCAAAGGATGCTTTACTGAGGGGACTCAGCCTTAGGCAGCCTAAAGGAATTCATGGTAATGATCACATCTTGCTTGTGGTTTGAATGCCAACAAGAGCAACCACATTAGCAGACAAAGGAGAAATTGTAAGAGGAGATCTCGGGGATCTGTAGGAGGAAACACAGAAAGCAGGTCTATAAATGCACTGGGCTGGAATAAAGAGCAATCACTAAATTTCTGTCAAGTTTTAAATGTAGATGAAGTTCTGTAACTACAGTTTGGGGAACAACTAGCGGATGATAGATAAAATAATGAAATTACTGTCATACCTTCACTGCACTTCTAAAGACATCTTAGCTATTTCTGGCTGTGTCATTTCTCACTCTCAAATTGTTGGTTCTCAGAGGTTTGACCTCTGTCCTCCGATATCATCTGTCCAGCTGTCCCTTTCATTACAATTTCTATTTCTCTTCCATTTATTTTCCAGGTGCATATCCAGTTAGAGATGCCTGGTTTTCTCCCCTTATTTTTGCACACCTTTTCAACAGCAATACCATTCATATCATTCTTAATTTCTTCTCTACAATTGCTATAACTATCTGCAAATACATTTTTCTTCTCATGTTTTGATTCTGTGTACTTTATGTACTCTTTTTAAGACTAACAGCCACTTTTCTTTACAGCTACACTCCTTATAACTCCTCTGGCCATTCTGTATCCTCAGACCTAAGTTCATCCTTTAGCTGAATACCCATATGCCTTAAAAGCTGTTCACTTAATTTTCAAAGCTTATGGAACTTTAACAAAGCTTGGTTCTATTTAGTGTGAATTCTTAACCTGCAATAATATGCTACAAATCCTGCTGTCATGTCTGATGCCAGCTCTGTGGCCTTCAGGATGACAAAATACAGAATTTAACAGTGCCCGAATTAAAGAAAATGCTGTTAGTATCAGTCAGAATGATCAGCTCCTTTATTTCTCTATACAATTGTGTATTTTTAAAGTTAGTGCTTCAACCAATGTATGTCAACAGTTTTAGCATTAATCATGGCTAATTATCCAGACCCACAGCACACAGTTTATGGAGAAGTGAGAGATCTGAGTGGAATTGAAACACTCAGGGCCTGGCAAAAAGGTTGCATCTGGATAGATTTGATGTGTATATAGATGTTTAGACATACAATTTTAAAGCCTCTACTTAAGCCCTATGAAAATGTCCTACCCCAGCCTTTCTGTAGGTCCCCTATAGGTACTGATAATAAAGAAGTGTTATAGGGTTTTATAGACAAGGCATATTCCTGAGAATATGTTTTAATGAATTAGTTTTGATTATGAGATTTGGGAAGCTAATGATGTAGTAATTGAAAGATCAAGATTGCTTTTATAACCATCAGAATGCATTGATTCTGGATGTGAATTTTTTAATTGATTTAGTGACAATTTAGAACAGTTTTTTGTTGCCTGGTTTGTAGGTGGCAAATGATGCAGTTCTGCTGACTATCATGGGTAACTGTCCTTCATTTTCAAAAAAGACTTCTGTGGCTCAAAATACAACTCACTCAGAGTTTTAAGGGGTTTTGATTCCTGTCATACTCAGCTGAAGTTCAGTCATTTCCTACAGAAATGTCCTACCCCCTGGAATTTTATTTATAGGGTATCATCCCTGAGATAATGCTCAGAGGGTCTCTGATCCTTTTACTTTGAGAAATAATTTTTACTCACCCATGGGCATTTTTGCTCCACCCATTATGTGCATTTTTCAAGCCATAAGCTTCTCCTTAAACAGATGATTTGGTTTTTGTTCATTTTATTTTTAAGTGATTTCCTGGAAATAAGGGGGATTTCTGTGTGTGCAGAACAACTGTTAAACTGAACCTTCATTATAGTAACATCGAGTGGCTGGTTTAAACTGCTGGCCACCCAACTGAGTCATTATGCTAAATGTTCTTTGCTTCTGGGCACCTCCCTCTCCGTGTGTGCCACAGTGATGTGAGAAGAAGCACAGAGGTTTCTGTGGGATGTTGACGTCTCATTCAAAACACCAGAGGGCACAGACTGAATGAGTTTGTAAGTCTCTTCCTATAGACTTAAATTCATCCGATGGGTCTGCTGGTTCAGATCAGGAAAACACTAGAACTGGAATCAAGTTTTAATTGAATATTTGCAAATGCGTATGAATACTTCAGAAATTGTGCTTTTGAAAAAGCAGTACCTGAGTGGTATGGACAGTACTTTGACTCCCAAAATACACTACACTATAGAATACACCCAGCATGTACCTGGTACTATCTATACAGCTTCAGTTCCTGGGAAAGATGTGCTGCTGCCTCATGAAAAGCAGACTTTGGAGATGCTAAGGACCATAATATTTTATCAGACAGCCTGTTGTCTTTCAGCTGTTCACAGATGCAAAGCAAAAGGCATTGGGTTTTTCCCCTCTCTGCATGGGAACTTGCCTTTAATTCCCCTTTGCTGTTACACACATCACAGTAAGTTTAGCCCTTGCTTTTTGTATTAGGTACAAAATCTAAACTGACATTACACAGGTAATCAACTCCTGAATGTATTAGGCAGCTGTATTAGTGGGTTCCAGCACTTCCAGGAAACTAGCTCTGCATAATGGTAATTTGAAAAGTATATTTATCTTCAAATGATAACTAGAAACCCTAAGGGAAAACAGACTTTGTGGCAGCTGTTTTCCTCCCCTTGACTGCTCTGCTTTCACTTTGTTCTCTAACTCTGTCTTGCCCTCAATTAACCAGTTCTTGATACCTGCTCAGCTTTGCAGAATCAACCACTTAATCATAGACAAAGGCTAAACTTTATTCTTCCTGGAAAAGTTTAACCTCTGAACCTTATGCTGTGTGTGTCTTTCTCTTCCTGTGCTTTTGCATCTCCAGAGTCCTGTGATCAAACTTGTCTTCAGTATCTGTAAGTTCACTGCATTTCTTTTCTTTATTATTCCCTATGATAGTGAATTAACATTACTGTAAAATAAGGCAAATTTTCTGTTTGCATGTTAGGAATCCTAGGCTGCAACATTGTAACTGCTTTTTACTTCATAAAACTTGGAGCTCCTGGTGGGAAGACCACACATGATTCAGGCTTGAAGAGGGAGGAGATTGCTTTTTTGCCTTGATTTTACAGAGCAAGATGCCAGGCAAGTTGAAATGTCTTTGTTATAGGGTTTGCATCTGCATGAGAAACAGGAAGAATCTGTTCTCTGCCTCACTCTGGGCTTTGGTTATAGTCTGATAGCACATCCACAGCTAATTTCCATGATTTTCCTTTTCATTCTTCTTCCACTACAAGTTGAACAAGTGATACGCTTAATTGACAGACTGTTTCATCCTCTTTCTGCTAGCCTCGCTCTTCTTTTGTGCAAATAACAGATCAGACTTTCCAAGTAGTTCTTCATGTCACAACAATGTCAGAAATACTGAGAATGACTAATTAGGCCACCAGAAACCTTTTCTTTTCTGCTTCTTGAGCTTCATGTGGCAAGTTCCATCTCAGCTAAGACTCGCGGTGTCCCAGAAAACTCTGCTCTTTGAGATTTCTTGCCATTCATTTACCTGCAGTGAATTATCTTTAATTTGATGCTTTCCCTCCTCATTTACTAACCTCAGGCCTCTCCCTCCTATTCTGTTGTATCCAAGGGTCTTTTTTGTCCATGATGTTTAAGTAGTTTGGGAACTCTCTGCTGTGGATGTTTTCAGCTGAAGCCACTCAACAGCTGAGTAACTGCAGGTTGCATAACTCACACACTAGCCCAACACAGCTTTTCATAGGAAAGCTCAACAAAGCAGATGCCAAAAATGGGTGGTTGGTTTTACTCCTCATCAAATCTTCCCACTAAAATTTGTGTTATTGTAGGAAAGCACTTTTTGTTTCAGTGCAATCCTGATTTTGAGCTGGAGTGGTAGCATATACCACTGTGAGACATCAGCTCAGCCATTTGGAGACCTCAGAGCAGTGATGTCTCCTATACCTTCTGCCTTTTTAATGGTTCATGCCAAAATGGGACTTACGGAGTTTTAGGCAGCATCATGTGGATAAAAGGGCAGCATTCAGTGTTAGGGACTGTTCTCATACTCTCCCAGCATTTTGGTAGAACTCTTGCAATAAGGAGCCATCGAGGAGTTAGTTTGGTGAAAATAAAGCATAATCAATCCTTGGCTTTTTTCTCCTTTTCCATAGGCTGTGTGCTTGCCTATGTCTTAGTTTCTTTGAGGTCTTGAAAGTTAAAGTATACTGAGCTGAAATGAAAAGAGGAGGCTTGGTGCTGATGTACAGCAATTCATCAAAGCAGAGCAGACCAGTTTTCCCATTGCAACCTTCCTGTTCTGTACGAATTTCATACACTGGGTTCAATAAAGTTATTATTTATGTACATTGTTCATAGAGGTCTATTTGATTTAGGAATCTCCCAGTTATCTCATCTGCAATACGAGCTCGGCTTTGCAGAGTTTAGCACTATAGCTGGAAGGCAAGTTATCTCCAAAAAGAGTTTGCCTTTGACCTTGAAAGCTCTTGTAGTTGTTAAATGCTTGTGTAGGTTTCTGGAGGAGCTGCAAGAGCCAGTTTTGTAGTGTAACTCTAACTCTACTTCAAAATCTGTTTCTAAAAAAAATGCTATTTTAGGTTTTTCTGTAGAAAAACTTGTAGATCAAATATGTCCGAGCTTGCAAGGGAGAAAAAGGATTTTCTAATTGGTAGTTTCAGAAACCCACTTACTTGGTAAAGATATCTGAAGGTAAAGCTTTTGCACCTGAAGATTAGTTGATTACCTTTATTGATGATACAGGAACCAAAACAGATGATGCTCCTTCTGTCATGGACAACCTTGTCTGTGTCATTTGGCTACGCAGAATTGCGTATGAATGCACAGCAGGGAGAAAGAGGAGGGTTTTGGATTTTTTGAAAGCTGTGACAGACTGTCAAGATACTTATGCAATACCAACACAGCACTGCCTCTGGGAATTCAGCTTTTTTAGTTACCCTCACCCTATGCATGGCAAGCTGAACTAGGGAAAATTGTGTTTTGCTGCTGCCACTGCATCAACAGAAGGGCTTTCTGTGGTCATGTCTTATTTTAGTCACATGTTGTCATGACACTGATGCACTCATGTTGGCAGCACCCTGAAGTGCAACCACTTCTCTGAGCTTTTAAGCTCACCTATTACTGAAAAGCATTTCTGACCTCCCCAGAGCAGGAGGTTGATCATTCCTGATTGTCCTGAGAGTACCAGAATAGTCTCATTTGGGGAAAAGAAAATCAAAATAAGATACTGCATGATAATCAGAAAATTTGGTCCTGCAATGCAGCATTATGGAGGGGAGGAAAAAAAAAAAAAGAGAGAGAGAGAGGAAAAACAGAGCAGTTTTTCTCCCTGCACTATATACGGGAATTCAGAGCAAGAGAACTGTGTATTTGGGTCAGCTGAGTCCTAAAGGAGAATTTTCATGCAGTTTTTTCAACCCATTTTCATACATGGTTGTTGAAGATGCCAAACCTTAAAGGGGCAAATATTAATCAGAATTAATCCTTTAAGTGTAAACTGCCTGTTCTCTTGCTGCTGCTATCATTTCAAAAGGAAAGCAAAGAAGCAGCTTGGATATGTCTATGTGATGCAGTGCAGGGTCATGCAGAGACACCCGAGTTGGCTTGGAGTGTGCCCATGTAGCGACAGAAACACCATGGTCCTATCAGGACAGCACTCAGCCTGGGCTCATTAAGCAGCTTGTCTGGAGGTAGCTGAGGCATCTCTGCCCAGCATGGGAATTCCTTAGTTTTCCTCCAAATGAGCTTAGGTTTTATTTAGTTCTACAACTCACTCAATTTGGAGAAAGTCTTTCCACTGATTTGAGTGGTGTTTGAAACAGACCTGGACACAGTTCTCAGAAGTGTCCCTCAGTCGAGTTATACTCATGTCTACTGCATGGAGCATCTCTTCTGCATCTTACATCACATTAGTAAGGAAAGTTCTTGAAGTCATCTTCTGAATATTTTCTATAGGAAATGAGACCAAACTCAAATGCTCATTCCCTCAAACATCTTCATGCAACACCCTGCTTTGCTCCAGTAGTTTCTGCTTTGCTGCTTTTGCTCTTTTTTGTCCCAGGCATTTCATACTTACCCACATTGGTCTCCACACTACCACTGCCAGGGTCACTTGAACTTGTGTCAGTCTGTTTTCTTCCACATCTAGCTTCAGGTTTTTTAACTTAAGAGATACAAATTGAGGAAATACATCTCTTTGTAATGACCACTTTTTATATAAAGCCTTAACCAGTGCTGTCTGAAACGCTTTATTAAGAATATAAACATTTGAAAGAAACCATTTTTTTCCACAGAAAGAAGCATCAAAACTTTATTGTGCTGTATATGGGTATTAAAGATTAAATTGGTGGTTGCACAACACTGAATGTTCTAAAACTTGTGTGTTGTTGTGCATCAGTTAAGCAGCCTAATCTCTGCGTGTGTGTTTAAGGAAGGTGACTTGGGTTTTTTTTCCTCCTGTTAAGAATAAGGAAATTATGTTTCAGAAAATCTCTCTTATGCCTAGATCATGAGGCTTTTCTAAACAAGGCAGATTTCTGAAGAGACTTAAAAGGTGCTCTAGTGTTTTAATGTGCCAGCTACAAATAATCCTAGATAGGTTTCATTTCAAAGAAATACCTGACAGCATTGCAGCAGGAGCCACTTGTGGTTTTCCTGCTCAGGAACTGCTCTAGTCACTTTGAGCTTTTGGTATGGACCAGAGTTGTACCTCTTTCTGAGGGTGTCCTGTAGCTGCCACTGCAGGAATATTGAATATCTCAAGTTTAAGCCAGGCTACACCATGTTCTTTGCCTGGTGACTGTTCTTTATTATTATATTTATTATATTCCTCTTCTTTATTACCACAGTATCTGAGAGGCCACGCTCTGCTTTGCCAAGTAGCCTGACACAAAGAGAACACGAAGCAGCTCAGAATTAGTCCTGGAGATTGTGACAGCGGATTTAGGGGTAATGCACATATGTGAACTCCTTGTGATTAATATCAAGTGTGCCTTTTTTTAGCAAGAAGCTGTCATCTTCAAAGTTCCTCCCCATTTCATCTTGCTCATTAATTTTAATTTTTTTTTCCAGTCTTCCTGTTAAAAATGAATTCTTAATGAGTGCTTCTGCTATTTAAAATGCCTCAAATTCCCTTCGTAATGATGCCTCTCCATCAAACTGAAAACACACTCTTTGTAAACAAAAAACAAGACCTTGTGGCATGCAATTTGCATACCTTCTGTGGCATCTTCTAATTTATAGTATTGAAATTTATTTTTAATTTCTATCTATTGCATTCTGGCTATGCTGAGTGAGCATATGATGTTGATGGCCAGTAAACATTTATGTTTTCTCCTGGCCTCTGTTGAAAAAATCTTCCTCTAAAAGCAGTGTTATTATTCCCTCTGTCTCTGAAGTTTGAGTAAAGTTTGATTTGTTGGTAGCAAGTGATTCTTCCTAGCACCTGTGCTTCACTATCATTTGGAGCTTTGGAAATTTATACTAATAATTGCTTTCAGCATTTTAAGAATCTATTTCTGCACTTGGACAGAAGTTTCAATCACATTGACATGGGCAGTAAATTCAGCCCCAGCTGGTATGAGAGTAAGTTTTGCAGTACTCATCTTTTCCTATCAGTACATAAATGATAAATTAATCTCTTAGTAGTAAACTTCTGATGTCTTTGCGTTAGCCACTATAGCCATGAACTGCAATGTAGAAGGAGAAGGCAAAGCCTGGGATGAGAATCCAGCAGTATATGGCTGCCTTTCCATGGAAGTGGGCTTTATAGTGATGCAAAGGCACACTAGCAATTCACTATTATCATGCAGGTGGCCAGCTCTACACCACAGTAGCTGACAGTAAAAAGAAATATATTAAAAGCAAGGAGTCTCCCTACAAAGCCCTGTACTCTCTTCCAGCTACCTGTAATCTTTATCCACAACAGGTTAACAAAACATGATTGACTGCCTTTTATCCTGCTGTGCCCTTGAGATCAAAGGGGCGCAGCCTCAGATGGAAGGATACCTTTCTCCATTGAGTTCAGCCTTGAATATCTGACATCTCTACAGAAGTTGAGTCTTACATTTTGGTCACCCAGTCCATTGAGTTTTTAGACTGGGGGTTCAAATCCAGAGGTCACTTTTGTAAATGGTTTGCTCTGACACAGTGTTACCTCATTTGTCCTTAAACATTCAAGGATAACTAAGCTTGGGAGTACTTAAATAGGTGGCATTAAAAATTACCAATCCATTGAATGAAAGTGCTCCGAGCTTCTGACTCACGTTATTCACAGCCTTTGCCTCACTGCTTGGAGACTGTCCGCAGAAATTTTCCCTGCCTTAATTTCAGGGAGCCCTAGGAACTAAAATCTGCTTTTCTGAAAACACTGTACTTTGAGCTCTTGCGCTGGAAACTCTTTTAAGGGTAAAAGTATTAGGCATTTTGTGTGGGAAGGAGCTAATTTCCAAAGCATTTTGGTTCTGTTTGAGCCGTGCTCACTACTCCATTTTATTATTAACTGTCTTTTCTTGACTTTATAACCAGGAGAGGTTTGGCGTCTTGACACTGAGGGTAAATGGTGACCATTAGGGGAGAGAGGAACTGTCTATGATGTTAAAAAGAATTGTTGTATATCAACAAAACCATGATAAAAATTGAGAGGACTCCTAATGGAAGCCAAACAGTTATTCATGCAGCAGAAGAGGATGTAATTTCCTTTAGGGGCCTTCATCGGCCTTTTGCTTTGTGCTGCTTGGCATCTCATTTCCAGGAGTTGTTCTGCCTCTGTCAGCACATCTGTGATCTGCAGCCAGTGCTGAGATACCCTGTGAATCTCTGCAGCCAGTTACACGCTCCAAGTCATTGTGTGCAGTCTGAATGCACTACCAAGGACCTTTCCTGCCAGCACTCAGCATCCAACAAATGCATTTCTGCTTCCCCTCAATGACACTTCCCTTTCTGGTTTCTGTCTTCATTTAAGAGATCTACTGCCTTGTATTAGAGGGCTCTGTACAACAGAATCTCTTCTTTGCTTGGCAATCAGTGAAATACAAACAATACATTGCTTTTGTTATAATGTACTCTCTGTAGAACTTACATAGGGTATACATACCCGCAGTTTTAAGTTGTCCTGGTGATAAAACAACTGTGAAATAGGAAGATCCTTTTTAGTATCTCTTTTCTTTCCTTCTGACCTAAATGCAAGTTCCCTGAAGTATATCCCTCAGCAAATTTGGCTATCATATTAATTTTACATTAATTTTACAGTAAATTTAGGTCTGGTTTCTGCTTCCAAGTTCATGATAATGATGTTAGTTTGTGAACTTACTGAAGCTTCTATGAATCCATGTATCAGTATTTCAGTGACTCATTTGGGATTAAGCAATTTTCAGAAACATGTTATTAGCAAAACCATTCATATCATCTGCTGGTTTATATTCACTGATTCTAGTTTCTGTTCTTTGCTGTCCCTTGGTTATATGGGTTACTCTTTCATTAGCTGACTTTTTTTAATGCAGCAGAGAGAAGTTCTCATGGTAAATAATGAGCCTTAGCACAGAAAAGAATGAGAAAATATCTTTTGCCTAAGGCTGTTCAGAAAGACCAGACAGAAAGGGGCACAGACTTGTCCAGTTCTGGAGCCCTCAACATAACAAGGAAATTGAGCTGTTGGAGTGGGTCAAGAGGAGGGCCACGAAGATGATCGGAGGGCTGTAACACCTCCCTTATGAGGACAGGCTGAAGGAGTTGGGGTTGTTCAGCCTGCAGAAGAGAAGGCTCAGGGGGGACCTCATAGTAGCTTCTCAATATTTGAAGAGGAGCTACCAAAAGGCAGGGGTAGGTCTTTTTAATAGGGTAAAGGATGGCAGCTCTGGGAGTAATGGATGCAAAGTGGAAGAGGGGAGATTTACGCTGGATAGAAGAAAGAAGTTCTTTACTGGGAGAGTAGTGAGACACTGAAACAGGTTGCCCAGGGAGGTTGTGGATGCCTCCTTCCTGGAGGCATTTAAGGTTGGGCTGGATGAGCCATTGAGCAACCTGGTCTAGTGGGAGGTGTCCCTGCCCATGGCAGGGGGGTTAGACCTAGATGATCTTTAATGCCCCTTTCAACCCAAACCATTCTATGATTCTATAACAAAGGGACTAGTAGGTTGTGCATGGACATTGTTTGACTACTTTATTCCTGCTCATTATTGTTCACATTGCAGGGCTTGCAGAAGGGGAGCTCTGTCAGGCACATGAGCTTACCATTATCTGTGGTTTAACTTGGTATGCTGGACAGTGAATGGGAGTGGCTGAGGTGCAGCCACAGACTTCACTTGTGATAGAATCACAGAATCATTTTGGTTGGAAGAAACCTAAATATCATCAAGTGTAACTGTTAACCCAGTACTACCAAGTTACCTCTAAACCTTGTCCCTCCACACTGCACCTATGTTTTTTAAATACCTCCAGGGATTGTAGCTCATCCATTCCGCTGGGCAGTATGCTGCAATTCTTGAACAACCTAATATTTCCTAATTTCCAATCTAAACCTCCTCTGGAGCAACTTGAGGCCATTTGCTTTTGTCCTATCAATTGTTACTTGGGAGAAGAGGCTGACCGCCACCTCACTACGCCTGTCAGGTAGTTGTAGAGAGAGTTCCCACAACTCAGTGGCTTTTTTTGTGATGAAGTATTTCTATTGTGGCTGGTTTGAAATTTTATGAGGTTCCCAGTCATGTTCCCAGCTCATAGTAAATGCAACCATGTGCTTGAACTTCATCATGTGCCTAGGATAGGAGACTGCTCACTGGGAGACACCGATCATATGAAGGTAAGGATTAAGACAGTGGTTGCAATTACAACCCTTAGTAAATCTACCCCTGGTTTGGGACAATGAGGTTATGTATCTCAAGAGAACGGAGAGAGACCTGTAATGTGCTTTGTGGCTCAGGGAGAGTGAATAAGATACTGAGGAGTGCCGGTTAAAGCAGAGTAGGTGTGGCTTTGATTTTGTCCCCACCCTTCCTCTTACTGATTTCACACATTTTGCTTTATGTTTTTGAAGTAAATGGATGAATGTAATTAGCTGGGCTTCTCCTGAAAGGCAAAAGAAGTCTCTGATCTCAATCTGTGAAGTTTTGTTTTCTAGTATCAGTGTCACTAGTAAAACTCATAGCTGCAGCATGATGCAGCCTCTATCTCTTCCCTCTTCTCCATGAGAGTTGCTTTTCCTGTGAACTGAGGCCAGCCATTTGAAAAGTCCCTAGCACAGTGTAAACCCAGTTTCCCATTGATGCCCACTTTTCTAAGGGCTAAGTCACACCTTTGGTAAGCTACATATATCTCCCTGTCCAAGGCTCCAATGCATACTTAAATGTCTTTCTTACCAAAGATAATCAGTTATAGGCTCTGTCACCAAGAGAAGCTGAGTGTCTCCTAAATGAGAATTCCCACACCTGCACCTGCCCTCATTACAGCTGCATCACCTCCACACTGCCTCCTGCTCATGACCTTCCCTTCCTGGAAGTCAAAGATTCCTCTGGCCTGTAGGTGTTGTGTTCACCATATGACACTTCCAAAGGAAGCCTCATGGTCCAGCGGCTGGAGCAAATGTCAGCAGAACCGGCGGCGCCTGGGCTGCAGAGCTGGCTAAGCAGCTGACTGCCTGGCCTTGGGCAAGTCACTTGACCTCGGCAAGCCTCAGTTAACCCAGCTGGAAAATTGGGTAAAAAGCAGAAACCTTAATCTGTGTCTGAGCTGAGTTCTCCTGGGGAAAAATATAAATGGCAGGAAGGTGGGTGTTCACTGCTTTAGGCTTATGAATTATGTGAAGGGTTTGGATGAGTGGAAGTGCCAACTGGTGTAAATAGCTGGTGCCCAGGTGCATGTAGAGAATGGTGACAGACATTGATGGCAGTGCTCCCTAGGGAAAGGCACTCAGATTTTTGTCTTAGGCCAGGCACATGCCATGTTTACTTGGGAGGTAGTGGCCAGCTGCAACTAGAATTTAGTGAATGACTGCTGTGCTCGTGCTGGGGTGCTTTTTCTTGGTGTATTCCTTAAAGACTTGCTCCTCCCTGCTTGGGACATCCCTGATTTTGCTGGAATGTTGGGAGACTATAAGATGACTCAAAACATTCCATAATCTGTGATTTATCTATCGCCATGAAGTAAAAAATGGAAGATGAGAGAGGAGGGGAAGTGAGTTGATTCTACATCTGTAGATGTGTCAGAGCAAATACCAAGAAGAAAAACAAGAAGAGTAAGTTTCAGACCCCGTTTTTGCTATTTCCTTTGAAATATTCTGGCAGATTTGGTTGGTTTATGATTTAGCTAGCACTAGATGCACAAATTGCTTTCGGTTGCCCTCTCTTGAGCCTTGCATCAGGTTCTGGCTCAGGAATCACAGAATGCCTTGAGTTGGAAGGGACCCTCAAATGTCATCTAGTCCAACCCCCCTGCAGTGAGCAGAGACATCCTGCATTAGATCAGGTTGCTAAGAACCTCATCAAGCTTGGCCTTGAATATCTCCAAGGATGGGGCCCACGCCACTTCTCTGGGCTATCTGTTCCAGTGCCTCACCACCCTCTTTCTAAAGTCTAATCTAAACCTGCTTTGCTTTAGTTTAAAATCATTGACCCTCATCCTATTGCTACGTGCCCTGGCAAACAGTCTCTCCCTAGATTTCTTGTAGGCCCTCTTCAGGTACTGCTACAAGAGCAGAGTAGAACTTTGCTGTGACTTCAGTCCTGTAGCTCTAGGCTATTTGCCTGCCTACCATGGTCCTTCCTGCTTCTCATGTTGAAGTCCTGAATTTTCCAACAAATTGCACTGTGCAAATTTTTATGGTAAATAAAGATTTCCACTCTTTGGGACTTGCTAGTAGCTTGGTAGATGCATTTTATCCTGTCAGGGAGAACAAAGGTAAAGAAAGATCTTGCATGTTTGAACAGCTTTTCTCTCCAGCTTGCATTTCATATAATCATAGAATAGTTTGGAAGGGACCTTAAAGATCATCTAGTTCCAACCCCTACCATGGGCAGGGACACCTCCCACTAGTCCAGGTTGCTCAATGGCTCATCCAGCCTGGCCTTAAATGCCTCCAGGAAGGAGGCATCCACAACCTCCCTGGGCAACCTGTTCCAGTGTCTCACTACTCTCCCAGTAAAGAACTTCTTTCTTCTATCCAGCATAAATCTCCCCTCTTCCTATTTGCATCCATTACTCCCAGAACTGACATCCTTTACCCTATTAAAAAGTCCTGCCCCTGCCATTCTGTAGGCACCCTTCAGGTATTGAGAAGCTACTATGAGGTCCTCCCTGAGCCTTCTCTTCTGCAGGCTGAACAACCCCAACTCTTTCAGCCTGACCTCATAAGGGAGGTGTTACAGCCCTATGATCGTGGCCCTCCTCTGGACTTGCTCCAACAGCTCAATTTCCTCCACTTTATTGAAGCAGCATGACCAGCCTGGATCTGCTGTTTGATTTTCCAATAGGGAGGCGCAGTATCTAGTCCAGAGAAAGTAAGTTACAGAGCATGAAATTCAGGCATAAATTTCTGCCAGAAACTAAATTATTTAAATGGCAATAAAGATGTATTCCATTTCTCACAGAGCCCACCATGCAGCCTGAGTGGCATTTCTCCCAGTGCTGGACCAGAGGGATTCATATTAAGGACAGACTTGAATGTGCTGTTAAGTGACATTAATCATTGGCCAAGGTCAGCAGGACAGAGCTTGCAGTTGTGAAGTATGTTTAGCGTGTATCATCCTTGTCTTCTTTTTTTTCTTTAGCTGTCCAGTTTGGTTCACTTGCATGTGTTCAGCAGCTTGTGTCATCCCCAACTCTCCCTCCATCCCTTTTTTTACTGCTTGACAATTGATGCTGCTGAATCCAGAGGCAGGCACTTTATCTTGGGGGTTGGCTGCGAGTTTATCTAATCCAGGGCTGACACATTTTACTTAGGGCTGTGCTGTCACTTGCCCCCGAGCTGTGCACCTGTCTGAGGTGCTGTGTCCATCTCATTTGGACTTGCATTCCCCCTTTGTCAAGGCTTCTTGCAGGTTGCCTGCTATGGGTAAAGGAAAGGAGGGCCAATGTTAGGAAGAGCCTGTACAGAGGGGGAAAAAAAGGAAGAAGAGCAAGGAATGTAGTAAATTACTAACAGTCATCACTGTGAGCCATCCGCAGAAATCCCCATGACAATACAGACACTGGGGATATTGCTTGTAAGCACTGCTGTTAACACCTTCTGCAAAGGAAAAGCTTTGTGAACACCCACTGATCCCAGAGAAGGCACCCACTGGAAGCCAAGTTTGCAGCAGGCATTAATAATCCTATAGAACAATATGTGCCAGTTAGAAATAGCTGAGCTTTTTATCTCCAGAACTCTCCTTGGGCAGCTGCAGAGGGGCTGGCCTTCTATATTTCTGATTGACACTTACTAATCCAGTATCTTTTCTATCTAAAATACATGAACAGAATGATGCAGCACAGACGATATCCTTTGAAATTATTTGTTGTGTTATTTAGCATAGACTAGGCTGGAACATGAATGTGGTACTGTACAAACAGACAGGGATGGGCAATCCTTCCTCCAAAAATTAACCATCTCCATAGTCAAATAAAGGATAAATCAACATGAAATGATGTAGCTAGCATTTCATGCAAGGTAAATGGCAAAGGTAGAGAAGACATGAGGTCTTTTTGCTCCTGGCGTAATTCCTTTCCCCTGTATCACATTGCTTCCCAACAGTGTTCCACAGCACCCTGCAAGAATTCATGGATGAACCTCCACCAGAATCCCATGAAGAATTCATGAATGAAACTACATCACATTCCCACAAGTTAAAAAATACAGTTCCCAGTTAGTAGGGAGGCACAAGCTTCTACCTCCCAAGTTAAATAGCAAACACCCAAGATTTTAATTTCACATGCTTTTCAGGTATTCTTTAAAATATACTGAGGTGATGGCAGACCTCTCTTTCATCTGTAAGGAATGGGACAGCCAGTATTTACATGCAGCATGCTCTTCCTTAGCTGGAAAACTACCAGAGAGGACAGGGAGACTAGTGACTATGAGATGCAGGTCTGGTGTGGCCCATGTTAAGTCAGATGAAGCTTCATCCATCAACTGAAATCTTTACTAAGATTAAGACTGAATTTTCTTCTGCTTGCCCTCTGTCCTCTTGTTTCTGCCCCAGAAACCCTAAACTCATGTGATTTAGGCTGCACAAGAGCCCAAAAGACTTTGGGGCATTTTAGCTTGTGAAATGTCATAGAGCCTGAAATACAAGGTGCAGGCAGCTCAGCTTGCTCTCTGTGCCTGCTGATAATAGATTAAGCCAAATCACTGGCTGTCACTAAAGGAATGTGCAGGGATGATTCCTGCTTGGAGATGGAAGGGTGTAAATCCTCTCTCAAAGAATACTCCTCACAAATAAATAAATAAATGCCAAATAATGCAGCTAGCAGGTGGAAGAGAGTAGGGCTGGTGTTTCCATTTATGTCAGTGAAAATTTATCCAAATGGACAGACTTTCTGGGGAAAATACATGCTATATAAAACACCTGACATCTGCTGAGTTCCAGGTGCCTGCCAAATTCTGCCCTGTTCCAGGTGTGCTTATTCCCTATGAAGTTTGTTGCTGGCAGCATAGTGACAGCACACTGCAAGCAGAAGGAAGATAGTGACGATCAGTCCCTCTGATAGCCATGTTGGCCGCGTCAGATTGTGTTGCCATGCTCTCAATCCCCTGCTTATCACAGGATGCAGCTGTGTGCTACTGGAACCAGCTCTAATTGTGCTTATGACTGTCTCCTGGAGGATTTTAATAAGTCCTGCAGAGTGTGTGGGAATTAGGCAGTGTCTCTTTAAGCAATTTGTGAGCCCCTGGGAGCATTCTTGATTTTTCTTGCAGAAGCCACCAGAACCAATTCTCATAGTGGTTCATGCGGGTAGTAAGGTTTTGCTTGTTTATATCCTGCAGAGACTGTAATTTTGAATGGAACAGTGGCCATGTGACTTCTTCATATTCCTGACACTGTATAGAGAGCAAATACACTATCCTCTGGTGAGAAGCCTAGTCTGAAGAGGTCTGAAGACATGCGGTTCTTCAAATATACTATTACTATTCAGCCGGTGGTCTTCCTTGATGGTATCACCGATAGTACCTTCCGCTGCAGCCCTCTGGGGGCACAGAATAGATCTGACCTTTTTCAATAGAGCATGCCTTTAAAAACTGTTCTTGTGTATTTTAATTAAAACAAAAGAGCAAATTTTCAGATCAGAAAGGCCAGCTTTATTCCTAAAAGCAAATATAAGCGTCAGGTAGTAAAAAGAACTAAATCTTTATTTCAGACCATTGTAGGTAATAAATATTTATTGACTTTATTCACTGTGACTTTTCTGCACCAGTCCTCTTCCTCCTTCTCAGCCAGGCTGTTACCCATCTATTCACTTCACTCTAATCTACAATTGATTACATAATCTTTACTTTCCAATGATAAATTATCTAGAAAAGCATCAGTGAAAAGACCTAACACATTATCATATAGGAACTTCCCATTGACAAACAGAAAATTTCTTTGTCCTTACAAAGCAAAAAAGACAAACATATACAGTAATTTATTGTGTAGTTTCACTTAGCTGGAAGCATTGCTGCAAGTGGAATTCTTGAAGTGAGTAAACTCCTGAGGAAAGCTAAAAATGGGTAGTGGGAGGTATCCTTCATCTCATTTCCCAAATGGTCTTTGAAACCTGTGCCCTTGTCCTGGTTGCTGTTGACTGTGGGGCCTTCATGAGATCATTGGTTTTGGGAAGTGATTAGGAAGTGGCCTGACAGAATGAGTGGCAAATCGATGAAGTGACTAAAATAGAGAGTTTAAAATGAACAAAAAACACATCATGATACTGCAGAATAGTGGGAGACTGAAGCACGTACATGGACTTGAGTTAAAGAGAGATGACTGGATGGACATTTCAGGTGAAGTGGTCCTGTTAACTGCCAGAAGCCAAAGGAAGCAGATAAACTAGAAAAGATTCACTCCTTGGTTGTTCTGTTTGTTGGTGTGTTTCCATAAACAGTGGCTGCCGGTATCTGCTGGGAAACCTCAGGATGAGGCTGACCCCTAGTCTAAGCTCCATCTCTAACTATTTTCTCAGTCTCCAGAGTGCTAGAACTGTCTAGTTTTGTATTTATATAGATACAAAACAAAAGTATAATGTTAAATCTGTCTTTATCAAAATATGAATAATAAAGTGCTAGTTGATAAACATGTTAAAACCTCTGATTTTATCAGCACAAAACACTGAATTATAAGATCAGACTTGAGATGAGCAGTTAGTTAATTTGGTGATGATTTTCTGTAACCAGGTTCTGTGTATTGCTGTTCTGTTTGGCCATAGCTTTAGGCCCGTTGTGCCTGTTCAGAGGTGTCAGAGGGATGCACTGAGAGATCCCATCAAATGTATAAAAAACAGCTCCAATGAAGGTAGGAGAAGGTACTGTACATCAAGTGAGATGATTGTAGTATCCCTGTGGTTTCCTTGTTTTGGTAGGATGATACAGCTCCTTGATCACTTGTAGCAAAACAGGGACTGAGCATGCTCTTTGCTGTTAGGAAAATGCAGTTTGGAGCAGGTGACCATTTAAAGATCTCCTTTGTTTGATTAAACGTGTTTGCAGTTTGGTTGAGCGGAAAATGTATTCTTTGCAGATTCACTTTGAGTTGTACCTTTAGGTTTTTTTAAAGCTGTTGATATATGGGAGTTGGGCTTTTTGTGTAAGCCTTGTTCTCTGCAAGAGCTCATTGAATAAAAATTAAATGCATGATTTCCCATATGTGTTGTATAAATGCACTGAGTGTTGGAAATCCTGGGGGGGGGGAGGCAGGTTAAAGTTCCAGTTGGGTATTATGAGAGTTTGGGGGTGGTACCCCAGTCAGATCAACTGAGTTGTGTTTCTCCCTTGCAGCCCTGCCTGGGCATTTTGGCTTTGCCTTGATCTCCCACCCTGGGGTATCCAAAGGGAACTGCAGATTTGGTACAGGTTATTCCTGACATCACCAGCCTCTCCTGTTCTTTTCCCTTTTTCCATTGCACCATCTGAACACCTTGTTGCTTGAGATGTTGTATCTCTGGTGATGTGGCTGAACCTCCTGTATACTTGGACATAGTCACCCAGTTAATCTTATTTTGGGCTGAGGCTGCACTGCAACCTGTTGCTGCAGTGGGTAGAATGTGACCATGTGAGACTGCTGTGTCACCAGAGCCTTTTATCACACTTTCCATATTTTCCAGGATTCTTCTTGTCATTTGTGTTGAGAAAAAAAAAAAAAAAAAAAACAGGAGAAAAAATAGTAATTGGTTACAGAAGGGAATATTTAGATTCACTCTCCATCCTGAATAGCAGCATTTGAAGAGCAGAGAGGAGAGAAACAGCCATTATTGTAGCCTTTGTGTTCTTGCTGTTCCTGCAAAGGCAACAGGAAGGCCCTTTGCAGGGACGGGGAGGCACTACTCAGTGCTTTCCCATCCCCCTGGTGCACAGATGATGGATGGCTCAGCTGCACATGCGCTTTCTTTCTCTCTCTGATGCATCACTACATTATTAGGCCTGCTCTGAACAGCAGCACTATTTAGGATTGGCAGGGATGCTGTTAGGATGCATGTTTATTTGCTCATAAAACAGGAGGAATAGAGGGACCAAAAAGTGAGAGAATGAGAATTGGGTCAGACAGAAGCCTACAAAATGCTTGGCTTATTTGGAGAATAGAAGAAGGAGCCAGAATAACAAACCATAGGACAGTGAAATTGATTCCCTGTTCCCTCTTCATCATACCCTCCTCCGGGTAAACCTGTTTCGGTTGATAGTGAATATTTCATGCAGTGCTGAGCGTTTTCCTAACTGTGGTGTCCTAGTTTTTCCACCTCCAGCCCCAAAGGAATGTTTTTACATCATGGAGCTTTATTTTTGGGAAGGGGAGGAGGGAGCGGAGGCTGCAGGCTTGTGAGAAGACGGCAACAAAGAGTGGTTCAGAGAACAGTTCGGCTCTGATGTCTCGGCTGAGAATCTCACCTCCACTCCTTTACTCCCTCCAGAAAGCTCAGTGAAAAGGGTCAGCTCCCAAGGGGTTGGAGCATGGTTCCAGTCAGAGTAAAACAGCCCTAGAAATGGCACCTTGCTTCTGTCTGAGTCTGCTCTCAGCTCACTGCCGTCATCATAGCTGCTTCGTTAGCTGACAACAACAAGCTGTTGTTGCTGTCAGCTCTGCAGAGCCTGTGTAGCTGCTGAAGGGAAGAGCTGTGTCTGTTCTACCTCACGCACCAGCTCCCAGAGGACTGCCTCACTCCTGGCTGCATAGTGACTGTCTCTTTAGGAAAGGGAAGGCACCGAGTCTTGCCTCTCTTCACTACCTCCCTTCCTCCCCTGCACGTAGAAAGACCAACTAAGAATTTCAAGGTGTGGCAGTGTGAGTCCAAAAGCCTTCTAGGTCCTGATCTGGTGCCCTCCAGTGTCAGTGTCTTTTGGGTTCATTTGTGGCAGGTTCTAGGTTGGGCACTTTGTCCTTTAAAGGAAATCTTCGCATCCTGCTGGGTACTTAAGCAGGATATGGAGTGGTGTAATTTCATTCCAATGTTTTATTTCTTCTTTTGAAATCAGTCTCTTAGAAGTTTCAATGTTTGTTTTTATGAAGCTGGTGGAAAGCATCTGCTTGAAACAGACCTTCCATACCACAGTGCCTTCATCTACCTCTGAAAGCATCACAGCAGAATAAACTGCCCCACTCCTCTTGCCAAACAGCTCAGAGTCCTGTGTTATCCCCTATCCCAGCAAATTCTGAAGGCTGATATCCCAGATAGTGCTGTGCATTTGCATTTCACAAGTGCCTTTTCCCTTTAGGATAGACACAACAGCTGTGAGGCCTGGAAAGGTCCCAGAGCCTCAATATGCTTGCTCCTATTAGCCTCCTAAAAGCACACTGTACCTGACCAGCTGAATTAGTATCTACTGTAACCAAGATAGCAGCGGAGCCTGACTCACCCCCATTATGGACTGCAAAGCCCAGCGTTGGTGTTGCAAGATTCCCTAGACAGCCTCTTTTCTCCTGCCTAGTCACGCTTGCCCTCTGCGCTCACTGCCCATTATTAAGGGGCACAAACTGGCAGAGCTTTTTCCTCAGACCACTGAGCTGCAGCTCTAGATCCTCTGCTCCCTCGACGTCAGGCCACAATGTGCAGCATTTGCTGTGTGCCTTGTTAGTCTGCAGCAAGCTGTGTTCACACACCCTGAAGGACGTGGGGCAGGAGTGAAGCATGAAACGGCTTAGTTAGTAGTTTAGATTTGCAAGATTTTGGCTGGTGCAAAACAGCCTGAAGTGGTGGTTCCTTCCTTGATGGTTCTTGTTGCATTATATGTAGAAAAGGTAGGATGAAGGGAAGGGAGAAAAAAGATGGTGGCTCTGTTGTGGTGTGGTGGAGGCAGAAGGAGGGCTGTGGAATATCTCCAAAGTGTGCTCTACCTCCACAGCGTTACAAAACAGCAGTTCAGCAGGGGACACAGAAGCACTTAGGGAAACTGCAGCTGAAACTAAGTGAACCTTTCAGTCTACTTATCACAGCATTTTCAGTCCCTGCTTCAAGGAGAAACAATAATAAATAAATAAATAAATTCTGCAAAAGGAGCTAGTATCCATCTAGAGCACTGGATGAAATAAAAAGTGACAAACAAACAAAATCACCAGCTCCTGCTTTAGAAACTGTTGTTAAAAATAAACCATCATTCACTGCTGCAATCCTGCCAGTTCCTTCCTGCTGAGAGCTGGAGACCCAGAATACTGCCTGTCTTTGCATTGCCTGTGCATGCTCTATAGTTTTAACAGCTCTCCCCGTTGTCATGACAAAGGTTCCCTGCTTTCCGCATGAAGCTTGCTCTATTCTTTCTAATTTACCTGTAATGCTGCCTTCCCTCCCACCCAGCTTCCAAGGGCCTGTATTTTCCTGTTCTCAGAGGGGCTGTGGTGTCTCTGCTTGCTTCTGTCTTACATGAGGACAATTGCTGACTCCTGATTCCTTGCGTGGAGCCAGGACAGTAGAGAAGAGAATCAGCACCAACCGCAATCAAGTCATCAGCCATGACAGCTCGCTTTGAACTTACATTTTGCTTTATATGCCATATTGCAGACTTCACCTCCCACTGCTTCATTCTCTGCAGGCTCTAAGTTGAGTTAGTGGTAACATGTGAAACATCATTTTTTTGTCTCTTTGTCAGAGGGTGTTCCTCAGTGCATGTCCTACTGTTCTGGGCACTGGAGATGTGTTCAAAAACAAAGCAAAGGACCATCTTTGACCGGAAGCATATGCAGACTAAACAGGCAGTGCATGTAAAAAGGCAAGAAAATGTGGGAAAGGTCAAATGTCTTACTGTCTTCATGCTCTAAAAGGTGAACTAAGGCATAAATAGGTTAAATAATCCATCCAAGGAAAAGAAGCTATCAAGAAAATGAGAAAGTGAAGTAAGAATTTCTGAATCCTAACTCAGTATCACACTCCTTTGTATACCCTGTCCGAGCAAGCCAGTATTGATGCGGTATTTCCCAGAGAGGCCTGACAGCATCTTTCCAGACACAATGAATCCATACTAAGTTATGAGATCCTTAGACAGCTTTATGGCTTCCTTTGGATATAATTTCAGATAACCCTTCCAACTTTTACCCTACCTTATGAAACCTCCAGCTTTTAAGTGATTATCATTTTGTTTAGAGATACGCTAAAGGTGATTAGGATGCAGGCCTCATTCAGATTCATAGAATCATAGAATGGTTTGGGTTGGAAGGGACCATCATGTATTTCCAAGCCCCCTGTCATGGGTAGGGACACATCCCACTAGACCATGTTGCTCAATGCCTTATCCAGCCTGGCCTTAAACACTTCCAGGAGGGGGTATCCACAACGTCTCTGGGCAGCCTGTTCCAGTGTCTCACTACCCTCACAGTAAAGAACTTCTTTCTTCTATCAAGCCTAAATCAACCCTCTTCCAATTCGCATCCATTACTGCTAGTCCTTCCTATATTTCATATTTACAAGAATACGTGAAAGACATTTGCTGTAATGAGCCTGGCTACTCCTCCTCAGGTGGAAGCCCACAGCAGCCTCTCAGCATCTTCAAAATTTAGGCCAAATTTGCATTAGACCCAGTCAACAGTAGTATCTGAGCATCTTGAAAATGAGATTTTTGTATCATGCCTAATTGGAAAGGAGATTGTTCTGAAATTCTTAGCTCTGAAGGTCTGTCTCCAGAATGTGCAGAACCCAAAATTCCTGAACCTTTTGAAAACATGGACATTACCTCTGCTGCCACCTGCAGGACAGCAGCCAGAGGGGAAATACCCTTCCTTAAGGAGACTCCTGATAAGGAGAGTTGTCAGCATCTGATGAAGGTTCCACCGGCAGTACCTGAATTCACGGAGGTAACAAATAACAATCTGTAATCACTATTGCAGAAAGCTTTTTAGCATTTCTTAATGCTGAATTTTTGGAAAATTCACACCTAATGAAAGAAAATCCCCTGTGCTCCACTCTCAATAATATTTTTCTTGGGAATGAAGAGTGCTACCATGTATCAAGGGCCTGACCCAAGTTACTTTAGCACTGGGAGACAGCTTTAAAGTAAGTGACAGCAGTCCCCAGTGAGTAAGATGAGCCAGTGAGGTGTTCAATGCTGATTCTTTCCAGTCCAGCCTGCTCACATGTGCCCCACAGGTCCTGGAGCTGCCATCCATGTGATAGTGAAACTGTTCTGAAGTGACTGCTTGTTCCAGGGCCGTGGAGAAAAATTGGCCGTAGAGGACAAAAGAATAAAACACAAAAAGGATGATGATCATTTTTGAAAATGTGAAAAGGTCACTTTGCATTGCTTTCAGGATGGGCAGGGGGGTTCACTAGAGGGCAAAAAAAGGATGCAGATGGACCTTACCACCAAAGGAACATTAGATCCTCTCTCACTGAGTTTGAGAGAAGCTGCTGTACAATCAAAGCCCTATATAAATTTAGAAGCGGTGCCTCAAGTGCATCAGAGCTGCCCTAAGAATTTGTGGAAAGCAGTTAATTTTCTTTGTTTCTCTCTAGATTCCTGCTTCTTTCTGTTTGTCCTGCAGGACAAAACACCCACATTGTGAAGAAAATCCATGACAGTGAAAGGGTTGTTGTTGTTTGTGCTCAGCCAATGCTGCAGAGGGAATAGCAGCTCTGACATCACTGCATTAGCTTTGTACCAGCACATCAGAGCATCTCTCACTTTTCTGTTGATCAGTTGAAAAATGGAAGCATGCCTGATATCTTGAAAATCCATGGCAGTCCTGTTCTAGGTGCTGACTGATTTCTGGTTTAGAAAAAGCTGCTGGCAAAAAAGGGCTTCCCCTTTGGTACTGCATTTTGCCAAGCAGTTCTGTTTGTTGGTGTCTTGAAGGGCACAGCCTACTTTTCCAGGGCTCTCTGCTGCATTAAGGGGGATAAAAGAGATAAAAATGTCTGTCTCTAAGGGTAAGTTAGAGTCACCTCATTGCTGCTTTGGCTTCTAGTTTGCTTCTTTAAGTTTGTTGTCCAGGGACTGAAGGGGAATAGCAGCTGTGCTTCACCCAACAGCTGGCACTTTCATGTGTCCCTACCCATGTCTGGGTAGGAAACTGGCACAGTCTTTAGTCCAACTCTGCAATGATTCCAGTAGGCTTATGTGTGGGAGTTTGCTTCCATGCATACATTTTAATGCCTTGACTCTGCTGTAGCAGCCAGCCAGCCACAGCCACCGTGGGGACTGCAGTACAACTCCTTTCCCTGCTTTTAAGGTCACAACCTGTATTCTTCTGTTGCAGCACTTAAAAAAACCTTATGTTTCTCTTTAAAAGCAATTGGGGGAGAAATGCTTTGTGTGGTGAGGAGTCGATGACATCCTCAGTCTTTAGGTGTCTGCAGCAGTGGCAGTAGCAGTCGCATCCCAAATGATTAATGAGCAGGCAGGCTGGAATCAAGCAGCAGAGCACAAGCCCAGTTGCAGAGCTGGCACCGGGGATCCCCCAGGGAGAAGGGGGCTGTTCTGATATGGCAGAGGACTCCGGGTGGCTTACAGAAAGCTGACTGGCCAGAAGGCAATAGCTCTTAATGGAGCTGATGTCTTAATCGTTGGTGGCTTTGGGAAAGACTTATCTTAGTCCCCCATATTGCTCTGATGAACAAAGGACTTGAGAAACATAGCGTGACCCCTTGGCATTAGGTGGGTTTGGAGCTGAAAAAGGCAACTCTATTTAAAGAGGTGCCATAGGGGTAAGAGAAAAAGGAAAAAAGGGAATTCTCCAGCTCAGGTTAAAAATAAAATAAAAATCCTTTTTTAACCCCTTGCTGGATTTGTTCTACTGGTTTAGGATCACACCTGCAAAAGTGCATGAGGTGTTTTAATAAAAATATGGGCATTTCTAGAAAGGCATTCTGGTTTTCTCTAGCAAAACAACTGTACATAGAAGCCCTCCTAAGCTGCACATTAACTGTTTGGCAGCAATTGAGGCATAAAGTGATTGTTCAGCTACGTAGTCTGTGTGTCTGATAGATCCCCTGTGCCTTGTGAAAAGAGGGAAGTTGCACAGGACTTGGAAACAGGGAGAAAGCCAAGAAAAGCAGCATGCAGCAGGGTGGACAGAACCAAACTGCTTATAATAAAAGCCATTCTGCCAAATAGGACTTCTGGTGAAATGCACACTCACCCATGAAGGCAATCCCCTAAGGTTATGGGAAAATCCTTTTGGTTGAATAAACAGTATGGGGGAGAAAAAAATTAGGCTGAGTGGGCTGCTTCTGGCCTAAATTTGAAAATCAGACTCATTCATTCATGTAAACCCTCTGTGGATCCTTGCAGTCCTGCTTCACCTCTGAGGTCCCGGGTTCCCTTGTAGCATCTGATGCTTTTCCCAGGGGAAGGAAGCCTGCTGCTAAGTGGTTAAGCGAATCCACAGGTCTGAACGAGATCATCAACAGGGTAATCCCACTGAAGAGCTGAGTGGAGGTGCTGATACTGATCCAGAGACTTGGAGAATATGTACATGTATCATGGAAAAAGATGAAGAAAAGCCATTGCAGTTCAGATCAAGAAAAGGACACACCTACATAATATATATATTCTTTCCCTCTACAAGGAACCTTGTCTTATTTGAAAATATTTAGACCATTTTTAAGAGGGGGCTGTTTTCTTTGTTTGTTTCCTCTTTTGCCTATTCCATGATTCAGGTTTAAAGAAATGACTGATATGGCTGCTTGCTAAGTCAGATGGAGGACAGGGAGGTCAGAGCTATGAACTATCCCCACTTCCTAGTTGGCCACCAAAAACTTTCATGCTGACCACTAAGAGCTTTAAAACTAAATGTGTTTCTCTCCTAGGTGTAACACAAACCTGGAGGTTTGCTAGAAGTTAATGAGATATTTTTTTCCCTCACCTTCTTTCATCACTTTGCTGCCTTTCTATTGCTTGCAGGTAGACCCTAGTAGTGATGCCAAGTAAAGTGTGCATCTTAAACAATTTGTTGAATTGGAAGTGAACCACTTTGTACAAGTACATGTACCCAGTCCTTCTGAATGAAACATGGAAAAGATTTGGAAAATTGCAAGGAAAATCATTTCTGCCTGAGAAAAAAAGTAGTAGAAAAGGAGTAGAAGGAGTAGAAAAGGTTTAAGAGCTTAGAAATGTTATCTAGGATATAGGAAAGCAAAACCAGAAGAAGAATGGTCAGAAAAAGGTTCTCTCAGTCCCTAGGATTTCACAGAACATGCTTATTCTTAAATGGCTTCTGTGATTGCATAAGGAATCCACTCCAAAATAAAGAACAGGCTACCATTTTCACTTTGTGACATTTCCTGCTCAAAAGACAAGAAAATGTGGACAGCAGAATGATAACAAAGACATGACAAAACTAGACAACTCTTGTCCACTTGTGATGGAGTAAGACTGTTACTGAGGTAGGGAAAATTGCCTCAACTCTTCTTAAGTTACACAGATCTCTGCAGAAAAGTGGGCTGGCCTTCTAAAATCACCATGATTCCTTATCGGCTACTTTCCCAGGTCTTGTCACTGAAGGCCACCCATCAACTATTTTAGAACACTCCAAAACAAAAGGAACTTGTTGCTGTTACCGTGTTCCTCTGGCAAATAAAATGTGAGACAGATTTGGAATATTCTTCCATCCAGCTTTCCTGAATACCCTGCAAGGTTCACCTTGGCTCCTTGAACCTGGCAAAACATGTCCAGCAGAGAGCAATTAGAAGGAAGTGTCACCCTACTGTCCCAGGGTGTCTTGCAACAAAGCACAGAAGGAAATTCTTTACCTGGAGCGCATATTTCTACTCATGGGAGGGACTGTGAATAGAATTATTTGTGTTGCAGTGCAGGAGTAAGCTTAAGGGTAGGATGCACTATGTTGATAATACTAGTGACTTCACACCAATCCATATTATACAGCAGTGGAATGCACTTTAATCCTTGCCATCATATAATAATCAGCTGTCCCTAAGAATCTTGAGGTTTTACACACAAACTCTCCGAGTTCTGTATGGTGGAAGGAGAAGTCTGGGGTACTTTCCTCCCAAATGTGTTTGGCTAAGTCAGCATTCAGCATGTCAGCCTCACAGCCCAGGCACTGTTTTCTCCCATCCCAGGTTTCTGCTGGGTTACCTCAATATGGCATCCACTTCAGAAAGGTTTTGGTTGGGTTTTTGTCTGCCCTGTGTTTGTGTAGGAAGCAGTATTAGCTTTTTGTGGAGGGAAAAGCTGTCTCCATTGGAAAGAAAGGAGCTAATCATGTCTCCTGTAAAGAGATGTAATTGGTGTGTGCTTTTTTCTGTAGCGAGAGGATGACATGAACAGCATCCCTTGTCTTTTCATTCCAAAACTCTGTTGGACAATATTGCTGAGTCTTGGAAAACTCTCCGGTTCACAGGTTGATTTTTACATGTTGAAAACATCTGGAAATGAAGTTCAGCTGGCTGAAAATGCTGAAAATTTGGGGGGGAGGTGGATAGATCTAGCCCAGATGTCCATTTCAAATATCGCTAGCTTCAAATTTAGCCTGCCATCTTCTTAGCAAATTGTTTGTGAGCACTTTTAAATCTGCACACGTAAGCGTCATCATAAATCCCTTGCAAGTGCAAGGGATTTTCACTAAGTTTATGACAGGATGATGCCTGTAGATGTGCTTAAGCATCCCAAAGTGTACAAACCTAAGGCAGAATGATTAAAATGAACCCCAATTTTCAAACATTCTTCTGGTTTGGAATGCTTATTCTGACACTATGAGGAACAGCTGGAGTAAGCATGTCCAGCCAAGCCAAATTTTTTCAGAGAATTAAGCTAATTTTCTTATCCTTAGAACTTTCCTCTGTGCAATTTTTGAGTTATTAGCACCTTCTTTAGCAATGCTTTATCACCTGACATCAGAGAGTGCTGCATCCTGTCTTTGCTCTTCATCAGAAGCCACAAAGTCTGTGTTAGATGTGTTGGGAGAGGGCAGATAGGAAGGAATGGGAAGAGACTCAAGTAAGCAGTGGCACTTAAAGATGGCTATTCTGAAGATACACCACAGAAACACCTTGAGAAAGAATGAAAAGGTCACCTTCCTCAAGCTTAAAATGCCTTTATTTCTTTGCTTTAGCTGTTTTCTATACTGCTGTGTTGGTGGGTGCATCTGCACTGCAGTATGGCACTTAGCAGACATGTATAAGTTGCTTTGAAGTGACACAGATAATTCAAGGGAGAAGTATTCTGTACTGCACAAGACACTGTATGGAAAAGGTTATCTGTTTTAGGGCAGGGAATGCCTTTGGTAATTGTTTAGGATGGTGAAGCTGAAGAATTCACCATTAGGACTCAGGCTCAGTAAGACTGCAGGATCTGAGCAGTAATGTTCAAGGCATAGAATGATAAACAGCAAAGTAGGCCTTGTATTACAAGACCCATCTCGAGGGACTTGGGAGTAAAAGATGGAATTTGCCATTCACTGCTGGCTGAGTCTGATCACATTTAGTAGTAAGAATCCCATAAACTTTGAGATAAAGTGATAGGCCAATGATAAGTACTTTTCCAAGTCCTACCACTGAATAATATATTGGAAAATATAATGAAGATGTATGGTTTTAAGCTCTGGACAATATTCTGGTTTCTTCTCTTAAGGACATAGCTTCATTTCTCAAGGAGGTTTGGGTAATGTGTAGAAGGAACGACTTGGCTTATCCTCATTGCCCATCCTGAGATGCTCAAGAGCCTGGTGTTTGTAAACCTCCCGTGCCAAGAGCTTTCTTGATCCTGATACTGATGTTGATAGGCTGCAAGATGTCATCAGCACCTCTAGCAATAAGGGACTAGTGTTTGATGGGAAGGATATGAGAAAAGCAGAGATAAAATAACTGAGAAACAAAATGTTCCTTCGTTGCTGTCTTTGATCTCTTAACTCCCAGCTGTGAGAGATCCTGGATGCTGATGGCAGCAATCGACTAATTTTCTGCTGCTTCTGTTGCTTGTACAAAACAGAGGAAGAAGTTGTCTTCACCGAGGGGAGTACAAGTCTTGCTGTAATGCCTTATGTTGCAGGCTGAACATGAGGAGAGACAGGGAGTACAGACAAGCCTCAAGACTGTGGCAAAATGTGCAATTTTATTTCTTCCTCTCTCTCTGCCTCTTGGCTTTGTACTGTCATTCCTTCCTTTATAGCTTTCCTTTTGCATATTAAAACCCAATGGAAAGTTCTCAGCTGGGTGTTGCTATCTTTGCTGTATCCCTGATGCCACAGGAAGAAATGGCCAGCACCAAGAGCAAAGCTACTGCATCGGGGCTGGCATCATCTTGAAAGCTTGTGTTATTTCTCAGTGCTGATGGGCAGCAGTTGAAGGAAGGGGACAGTTTTGCAGTAGAAGTTTAACTGACCACCAATAGTTTACTCTTGACCTGGGACTGAGGTTAAATTGATAAAGCTAATTTTGCTGCTGGCTAGATCAGTAGCTCAGAGGTGAAGATACTGAGGGATCATTGCTATTTCCCATGCTCTTGAATCCTTTCTTGCTAGATGTGAAACAATATGTTTGTGGTTGCGATGGGGCTCCAATCAAAATTATAATCCCACATATTTAAACGAATGGGCAGGGATATTTGGAACTGAAGTTTATGTCATTATATAGTATACAACAGTTATTGTCATGTCACTATATAGAGGCACTGAATAAGTGCACTTCACAGACAGAGTCTGTGCCCAGAGAACTTTTTTAATGGACAAGCCAGACTAATTTCAACATCATTGGTAAGAATAAGTAATTCTTGGGATCGGTATCCCTAAAATGGAATGTACATAGTAGTACTAATGCTGGTGCACATCAGGATCAGGCAGGAGCTGCTGTTTGTGTTGCAGTGCCAGAGGAAGTGTTGCTGACCTGCTGTGGCAGAAGAGCTGGACTAAAGAGTTGCTCAGCCTCCCTGAGTTCTCAGCTGGTTGCTCTACAGTCTGGCAGAAGGTCAGGTGCCAATTCTTCTGCCTGCAGCTGCCAGGCCTCCCCTTAAATCTCCCTCTTTATTGCAAGGCGAAGTGCAAACATGACCTTTGTGAGTCTGTGTTGCCCTTGGCTTTTTCACAGTTCCTAGATGAGGTTCATGCTACTGTTTGTCCCTTTGGGAGGTGCGGTTGTGCTTCAGCAGTGTGTTTGGAAAATGGGAACAAAGGAGGGAGAGCTGTAGGTTGCTTCAGTGTCTGCTTTACCAGCTGTGAGAGAGTACTGTAATGGAGAATCCCTTCCTGGTATCAACCATTTGCATCTCACTGAGTTTATTAACTCAGCTGAAAGGAGATCCCAATATAGAAGTGCATAAAAATATCCATTAAAGAGTCAATAGGCACCTAAAAGTGAAGGAGAGGAGAATATATACTAGAAAAAACAAAAAACACAGTGTCTGTTTTCCACTCCTTGAAATGATTGATGTCATTAGGCTTGTTGTGGAGTGAAGCAAGGCAAGGATGGAGTCTGGCATTCTGCCTCTGATCTCCACAAAGCTCCAGCAGTTCAGTCCTCTCCTGGAGCATTTGTTACCTGCCTTATTTCTTAGGGAACCAGGGATGGCCATTAAGGAAAGAAGTAGAGAAGGAAATAGCAGCAATCCTATTGATTGCTTCTGGAAGCGTATTAGGGAGAAAGTGTAAAGGACGTTTGTGTAAGACAATGCCAGAGAGCTAAACAGGGCCAGTGTGACTAATAGGGAAAAAGAGCAAGAGGGAGAAAGAGGCTACCCGAGACACATAGGAGATGGTGGAGAGTTTATTCTTTGAAGCTTTTCCAAAACTGTGCTTCTAAATCTTTCTCCCTATTGATGGTGGACTCCCTTAAGAATCCAGTCCATGCTACTGTCAGTATTGCTTTACTGTTTCAGTCCCTTTCTTGGATGCTCTTGGGAACCCCCCTGCCTTATCATATACTCAACCAATGCTCTCAGAAGCTCTGCACTCCATTTTTGGCAGAACATTATGCTGTTCAGTGCCATACCTCCTCCTTTGTGCTTGCCTGTATTCCCTTGATGGAATTCAGCATCTCCTGCATCCTCCACCCACTCTTTGGCTCAGACAGTGAAATGTTATGTTTGGAACTGCCCATATCAAATCTGTGATGCCTCAAATGCTACAAGGAGCACTGCACTTGTGCTGCTGAAGTTGATCTCTCTGTACCCCTCAGTTTTGCAGCTTGCTCCTGCTCTGTACGTAGTGACTTTTTCCCCATAGCTGAGCTTAGCAGCCCACAAGGCATTAAATATTCTTGAATTGTACCATTTACCTTAAGAAGTAACTTCTATGGGGGAAAATGAGTTGTGAATTGTGCTCCCCTCCTGTGCTCCTGCACAAGGCCTGCTGGCTTCCAGCTCTTGCATTCTTTAACCTGTAAAAGGTTAAAGGCAGGTATAAGTTTGTTGGCCCTTCATAGGGAAAAAGCTGCAGGTGAGTACTGCCTACTCTACATAGCTTGTGGAGGTTAGGCCCAGAGAGGTTGTGGATGTCCCCTCCCTGGAAGTGTTTAAGACCAGGCTGGATGAAGCATTGAGCAACCTTGTCTAGTGGGAGGTGTCGTTGCCCATGGCAGGGGGTTGGAACTATATGATCTTGAAGGTCACTTCCATCCCAAACCATTCTGTGACTCTATGATTCTAAGTTTGAGGTGAGCACTGCATTTCTGGCATGGGAAGGAGGGCTGCTCACATGAGAGAGACTGAGATGCTGCTGTGGAGCAGAACGTATGAGTGTTCACACAGGCTTGGCTGTAACAGCTGGTTGGGGATGGTTGGTTTCTCATACTCTGTCCTGGTTGTGCCGAGTTAGTTGTTACCTCCAGCAGAAAAAAAACCAAACAGCTGTGCTAACATTCTGTGTTGGGCCAAAGAAAGCACAGTATGCATTAACATCAAAAACAGGATAAGGAGGAAAAAATAAAGGCAAGTCAAAGATCAGGTTATTTCTCCTGCAGACTGGCTGTCCTGTGTTCTGCACTACTCGGTAATGGCAGCCATGATGTGGCACTTACCAAAGGTGACAGGAGGCACAGGGAGGCTACTTGCCTTCTGGTGTAAAGGGCCAATTCTACTGACTGCTGGCAGAGACTTGCATGTCAGTCACTTGTTAGCTGTGTACCACCAGACAGCAGATAATCTCAAGTGCTGAATGAATAAATCCACTCCTTGTCAGCTCCCATCAGTGTCTCTTGCATGAAGCTCTGATGCTTCTTAAAGAAGCATACGCTGCAGATAAGTCTAAGTGCCATATTTACTTGACAGCCTATGGCAGAGCACTGAGGAACACTGCAGGTGTTAGCCACCAGGTTATCCTCAGTAGGATTTTCAATGGCTAGATAATCTGTGGAATCCAACACTGGTTACTTCAAGACCTTGGAACCAATGTGCCAGGCCAGGAGTCCTGTCTTGCTCTGAAGGTGTGTCTGCACCAGCAGAAAGCATTCCTGAGAAAATTCCCACAGGATCTATTGAGCTCAGCTAATACCATCAGACTTTAAGCCAAATTCTGAAATTCTGCTCTAGACTTGCAGTTTGAAACAGAGCAGGAAAAAATACTTGTTTCAAGAAAGACAAGTAGAAATTGACATTCTGTTATAATACTACTTTGTGGAAAATAAATTTCCCTACTAAGGCTGCATGCTACAGAAGTTTGCACATGCAAATTTTGACATCAAATATGCATCTCACTTGCTTCTCACACATACCTATTTTGATTTTCATTTATGGGGAAATAGCTTTGAGAAACCCACAAGCAAACAAAAATTGTAGTGGAATGAGGCCATAATAGAGCTTTCAATAAAATGAGGAATTTCTCACTTTTCCAGTAATTTTGCCTTCTGTGACTAAGTATTTTATACAGCATTATCTAACTGCCTGATTCTGTGGAGATCTAAGTCTAGTTTCCCCTTCATTTACCCATTTTTAAGGAAACTTTCTGTAATTTCTAGTACTTAGCAAAAATCCTGAGTTCATCTTAAAGCATTTAGTTAGTGAAATCTGTGTAATAGAAGATTTCTTCCAGATACTACTTAATGATCATTAGAAGGTCTGATTCAAAGCTCAGTTAAGTCAATTGATGCCTTTTGTTGAATTCAGTAGATTTTGAATCTGTCTCAGTATATTCAGAAGTATGAAGGTAATGGCTACAATAGCAACAGGTAATACTCTCCCATAAATGGCCAACTTCTGTAGCTCTCTGCTTCCTTAAATGTCTTGCTGAAGAATTTCTCGATAAATTTAATAAAAGTCCACTTCAAATGAAAACTCAACTGAATTCAGAGCTGCAGTGGAAGATATTTAAATGTTTAATAATTAAAAAACCAATATTTTTTCTACTTCTATTTGTGCTTCCATTGGACTTAAGGATACAACTATTACTATGTGGTATTGCTTAAATTGGTAATGGTTTATATTTGTTTGGAAGAATAATATCCTCACAACAGTGACCCTACAGGACATACTGGCCTACAGTTACTTGTCATACAAAGCCATTTGTGCTTTAATGCTGTTCTCTTCTGATTTCAAGAACAGACTGTTTTTTTCTGTGATAATGGGAAAGACTGAACAGGTAACTTAGGTGGCCTTAACCTAAGCCAGTCATTTTCAACATTTTTAACTTTCTGTCCCACATAATATGGAAGCAAAAGAATAAAATTACTAAAATCCCAGAGCCCATTCCTGGGGAATTTATGCTACTGCAGGAATGAAGACTTTCCAGAGAACTTGAGGATATTTTCTTCCATCCTGATACTTTTGTGTTTCCTACTTCAACTCAGTGAAGTATCACAATTTCCTTTATGCTTTCTGTACTTTCATCATGAAAATGCAAATTTCTGCACAGCAGGACAGACACTGAAGAAAGTGCACACTTTGGTACAGGGTTTTCAGCCTGAGTTCTAGCCTGAGGAGTCTGAGTATCCAAACATCTGCATCTTCTGAAGTTCATCCTGAGTCTAAATAATTAGACAGCTTGATTTTAACATGAAAACTTAGTACTCCTACCCCCTCCATCCACCATTTTGCTCTGAGTAGGAAAAACAGCACAGCAGATTAGCAGCCTGCAGGGTGTTTATTGCCCCTTGCTACTTCTACAGCACCAGACTTCCTTCTCAGGCCACTGTTTTGAGCAGTATGGGAGCCACTTACATCAATCAAGAAAGACAGAGGTTTTCTGCTGGTGAACTTCATCCAAGGAGAAATGTTATCTGCTGTCCCCCAGTTTCTTATGCATAGGTGTTCTTTGAGAAACTATTAATGACCGCCTAGTCCTTGTACAGGTAGATAAAATGCAGCCTGGTAATATAAGACAGCTGTCCATTTTTCACATTCTCACAGAACCACACATGGGAGATGGGTGACCCAGTTGTTATTTGGCAATAAATACAAGAGAAAAAGATACTTTCTTCATCACTGAGACAAACCTCCAGGCTCCCTAAACCAGTCCTCCTTGCCTTCTGGGTGAGTTGGCACTCCATGTGTCTGCAGGTCTGAAGGCAAGAAAGCAGAGCACTTGTCACTGGTGAAGACTGTGGCCACAATTTGGGCTTAAACCAGAAAAATGCAATTTCCTCTGTGGGAGATGGAGGGTGAAGTAGAGGTGGAGGAGAGGGAACCAGAGTTCTGCATTATTTCTCTAAGGGTTGTATTGCCCCCGCGTTGCACTTTGTCATTATCTGAATCGCTGGAGCATCCTGTCAAATCAGCCTCCTGCATACATTTTTAAAACCTCTAATTGCAACCTGCAAGGTTACAAGTTAGCAGTGTGGCTCTGTTTGCCCTGCACAGCCTTTCACAGCTCTTTCTCCCAGCTCCAAGGCACTTGGAGGGCTACACTGTCAGTAAACTCCCAAGGTACAAAGCAGCCCAAGCTTTAGTTGGAACCCTGTGACATCATCTAGCATTTATGTGACAGAAGGCACTTCATTTATTTCCTTTCTACTTTAACTACTGTGCAAATATTTCTCCACGTTCCTTGTTTATCACTGACTCTGAGCCTCCCTAGACAGGCTATTCTGAGCTTGGCCTGCTTTCTGATAATTGCATCTGCATTAAAGCAAACACCCCTGCAGGGTTTCTCCATTCCCCTGCCCTTGCCAGCTCTGAGCTGGACTGCACTCCATGGCTTGCAAGCACAGGGATCCGCAAAATCAAGGCAAGCCAAGGGCTGGCAAAGCTCTGGGGAAGAAGGCAAAGCTGTGTGCTATTTCAGACCTCTTTTATTCTGCCACTGAGTTCAGATACCTCTCCTTTTCTAATGACACGGTGGTCATTCTGAGCCATGCATGAATAAAATCATTATTGAGAACTACACTCTGCATCCAGCCCCTATCAATTACTGACTTCTCTGGGGGGATATGAAAAATTAATAGTGTCCAGGAGAGTCACCCATTAGCAATGACTGCAGTAGTAATTTTGAGAATGTTGCATGTGTTTGTGTTGCATGTGTGTGTTTGTGACCTCTTGTTTCAATTTGGAAGGGAAAAGAGCCAGACACTGCTGTAAGATTTTTAAGGATTATGTTTTTCAGACTGTTGTTTAAAGAGCTGGGAGTTTCTAGTTCATGAAGTAATGCAGCCACTAATGTCTTGCTCCTCTACACAGGGCCAAGGCCTGGACTATAGGAAGTACACTAATGTCACTTTTCCTTCGAAAAGCCCTTTTCACTGAAGGATTATAGAAAGTCTTACTGAGATGAGTAGATTATTTTTGTCCTTGGTTTGCAGTTAGAGGAGGTGAAAAGCTGACTGTTGCCTATGCTGGTACAACACACCACTGAGCTAATTATCAGGCACATCAAGACAGATGCTTTCTGCATACCTGGGGTTGAAATCAAGACTTCTGAAAGTGTATTTCCTCTCCGAATTTAGTTCCTGGGAAGTTAAAAATATGCACAAAACTTTCCACACTCACCCTTAAAATTATGAAATTAAAGTAACTCAGGTTGTTTCTCTTAAATTGGTTTCTAGCATAAGACTGTAGGTAGTAAGTATCTACTTGCTTTCTGGGCTGATTTTCTCTTATTGGACATAGGCATGTGGTGCAGTAACTGGATCACGCCCTCTAGTCACTGGCTCTTCTCATGCTTTAGGACAGTAATCAAGCAGGACCCTGACTGGATGCTGCCATCCATCACTCAGTTGAACTGAATGTGCATTGCTGCACCCACCAAAGAGGTTTTTCAGAACTAAATCTCCAGTGCAGCTAGATAGCCCAATCTGAGATGGAGAATTTAGTCTTTCACAGGCAGGATATCCTCCAGGATAGAAAATGGGGTTGGATGCTCCCTCACATAGCTAGTGCGATGGTCACATGCTCCGTTGAGATACCTTGTCTGCCCCTTCCAAAGGGAACTTTCTTGGAGTTCCAGTTTCTGAGCAGCTGTAGTACCTGGTGCTGATGGCAAGTGTCAGTACTACTGGAAGAATGTTAAGAGGGTGGATGGTGTTTCTGTTTTGCTTTTCCTCATTCTTGAAGCAAACACAACTTTATCAATTGTAGGGCTGAACAAGCCCTCTGCCAGTATCCACACATACCTTGTGAGAGAGAAGAGTAACAGGTCTTTTTGGAGAGGAGACAAAAATGGAATAAACTATATCTCCCCATTTTTTTGGTGGAATAGCTGTACAGTTGAAATTAACCCAATTTCAGGTTCCTATTTTTATAAGCTACTTTAATCTGTGCTAGTCATAATTTACACCTACAGAACTGCCACTGTCAAGTTCCTTGTGTCACTGAATCTGTCCCAGTTCCAGCAGTGCTGACCTGTGTACACACATGTTTGCATACATGTGCACAAACACTTAGCTCCACTTGAGCTTCCTGAAAGAACTTCTCCTCACTTCTCTGAGGGGAGAGGGGATCTCTGATTTGCAGAGATCCCAAGTGTGGAAGTGGATCTCTTATGACTTTTGACAGTGCTGAGAGAAGTGTCTTCAAAATACTAAGACTCACACGTCTACAAGGACCCTTTCCTCCATATTGGTATGCGAGGAAGGCCAAAGGTGATGTGAGAGTTGCTTTTGCTGTTTTTGTGTTGTGAAGATAGACCTGTAGTGATAACCAACATGCTGGGAAATCCGCCTCCTCTGCACAGTGCTGGAAAACTTCCACTTTCTAATTTCCTGATGAATATCTTACTGGCATTCAGGGAAATTTGTCTGTGTTCAGGCATAGCAAAGGATGATGCCTCAGGAAATTAAAGGACATCAAGAAGTGAAGGTATACTGGGGCTGTCGCCTAATTACTTGCCTGATCCTTGCAGGGGAGATGTTTTGGCCTGGTTTTGTAGTTCATGTTTTGTTTGTTAGCATAACAGCTCCAGGCCAATCAGTTATTTGAAGGCCTGGAAAGAAACCTACCTAGTTGTCCTTGTTTGCATCTTTGTCTGCTTTTCTTTTTCCTGCCTTTATGGATTCCTGTAAATTTGTCGCTGACTGCAATGCTCAGGCTGCGTCTTGTTGCAGAGTTTATTTCAGTAATCTACAATCTTCACGGAGCTGTGTTAATTCCCTTGGAGTTAGCCTAGGTCAAATCAGAGCAGTTACAGTGTGGCTTTGAGCAGCACAGAGCAATTTCACTGGCGGCTGAGGAGATGCACTGACTCCGTCTCTAATGAATACCCTTACTAAATTCAAGCTAAAAACACCATGCAGTCATGATAGGAATTTTGGGTGAAAACAAGGCTTGCACTAATTACAGGGACTTAGTCACAACTTGTTAATTCCGTGTGGAAGACATGCTCTTAGAAGTAGCCATGCTTGGACAGATTGGGAATTGAGAGAAAGCAGAGCTTTATGCTTAAGGCTCTGAACACTGCGTCCCCAGTAATTGGGTTTAATTTCTTGTTGTGCCTTGTACTTCTTATATTTCTTTCCCTTTCTGTGCCTCAGTTCTGCAGCTACAGAATCACATTTCTGTCTGTCTCCTGCTCTTTGTCTTCTCTGCATATGCAGCAAATCCCATCCTGAAGAACTTGCAAATACTAATTGAGTGTGCAAGAAGTGTGTAATGCAGCATGGCCACAGCTGTGCTGTGGGTAGGCAGGAAAGCCCTCAGTGACACCTTAGAGGTTCTGTACTTTGAGAATATGTCACTGGCTTTGAATTGTGAGGCAGGAACAGCCTTGAATGTTCATGTAACTCCCACAGCTAATTCCCTTTGGTAGATTTGAGACTCTTCTTTCAATGTTAAAATTTTGCTTGTTTTCAGTTCTGCAGAGCAGGGAGTGCTGAGGCTGAATAAATTGATTTTTTCTTAAATTATATGAGTGCTAAATGTGATACATTGCTACATCCTTTGTGCATAAAGTGGTCTGGGAAATGGATAAATGAGAAGAAAATGTATTCTAAGATTAAGTTTCTGATATTCTCTTTCTTTCTGTTTTTTCCAGGTGGAGCGGGAAATAGCCATCCTGAAGTTGATAGAACATCCTCACGTTTTAAAGCTGCATGATGTTTACGAAAATAAAAAATATTTGTAGGTATTACTGGCTTTTGCCAGAGAAAGGGAAAGGGAAGGAGGAAAGAAGGGAGGGAGATGCGGGTTTTGAACTTGGTAACATTTCTGAAAGAATGTAGCAGGATCTCCTTACACCTTCAGCTGGTGTGATATGACTGGTACTTTGATGCTCTAATTTCCTTGGTATTTCTCATTTTCTTTTCTGTAATTTACTGAACTGCTGTTTTCATATTTAACATGGAAGAGAGAGAACAAATCAAAACCTTAAAATGAAACAGCAAGAGGGGAGAGGAAGGTTTGTACCTGTAAGATTTGGAATTATAACTGTCTGTTGCAGTGGATAATTTGGATAACCTCCCTGGCCTAGCAGTTTTAATTTGATTGTGATTAACAATATTTAAAATTTTCCCTATCAAGAATGATTTCTAGTTTTAAGGGCTGCTGAAATCTGATGGTTCTGCACTAACAAGTAACATACCATTCCCAGTGCCAGATAAGGATGCTGTCCACAGACAGTCGTTTCAGCTTGACAGGGCACTAGATATGTTGAATCTGTTGTCAAACAAACAGGCCACATTAATCTTGGCACAACAGGAAAAAAAAAATCATTGTTCTCCAAATGGAAAATGGAACTCGGTATTATTTTCAGCTTTTAACAGGTTACTGCAAGAAGAGGAGAGTGGTTAAAAAAAATTAAACTATTTTTAAAAACCACCATCCATTGATGACCTCTCTTTGTGTCACAACACATGAAGGGAATGACTTTTTACCCAAAGAAAGTGTGTTGAATGGAGGTAACAATCCCTTGTGCACTATTCAGCCGCTTTTGTTACTGGAGCAATGAATTCCTATTCCAGCAGCAAGGCCTCTGTGCCTAAGGGCTGGCTTGCTGGAGCAGGCAGTAATTTCTTCTGGATTCCCCATCCTCCTCTGGGGCAGACCCTGCTGCCCGTGGTGAAATGCAGTTGCCAGAGTGAGCTCGTGCAGGCACAGGGTAGAGGCTGGCTCAGATGTTCTCTGAGCTGCACGCTCAGTGCTCTAACCTCAGTGACACACAGTCATGGCTCCATTAAGCCCAGTTTGCCCCAGCTGAGGATAAAGGCCCAGATCTAACTCATTGTGCTCTCTCTGCCTGTAGCAGAAGGGTAGCAAAGGGAAATGAGGCTTTGCAGCCAGTAAGTTCCTCAATTCTGAAAAGAATGGCACCATTTGTAAGAGTACATTTATCCTTATTCTGGTTTAAAGGTGGGTAGGATATGGCCCAAGGCTTTCTTTTGAATAAGAGAGAGGAAATACTATTCCTTGTGATCCTTCTTTATTTGTATGCTGTGTAGTCTTATGTAAACACACACATAAACACACACACTTTTGTAAACACAAATGTGTTCCAGGTAGGCGAAGTACACTTGAGCAGTGGAGACAATGTACAAATACACGAAGAAGAAAGGCCATGATCACCATTTGGAGTGAGGTGATGGGTTATAGAGGTCCTGAAGTTTCCTTCTTGCTCTGAATGTGTATGAAGCCAGCAGCTGAGCTGAGCCCTTCTTTCTTACCCAAAAGATTGTGGCTGTTTTGCTCCATGTGAAAAATATCTAGTGTATGGAGCAATGTGGATGATCTTACACCAAAATTTCCAGGAAAAAAAACGTATTCCTTGGCAGGAAAACATCTTCCTGCTGAAAATCACCTTGATGAGAGAAGCGTCCCACGTCATTAAGATTACCCTAGCTTCTAAAAAAGAGTTGAGCTCCAGACCATGATTTGCCAGTGACCATGTAGCCTTTACTCATTACTAAGTCTTCTTTGTGCTGTAGCTTTTCTGCCTGTAAAGTTGAGCTGTCAGCATCTCCCCACAAAGGACTGAATCCTATTGCGGGAAGATTCTGTGAAAGAGCCAACGGTTGTTAATTACATTTCATTTTTTATTAGTCACTATTGTAAGGAAAGGGCACAATGCACAGCCTCTGCCAAGCCTCCACATTCAAAATTAGAAATGACTGTGGCCTTGGATAAATCTCAGACGTGGAAGAAAGTGCCTGTGGAGGGGCAAAGGGCTGCGAGCATGTGGGGGCTGAGAAGTGTGTATGCATGTGCTTTCACAAATAATAAGACACGGTGACCTCTAGTCCTCACCAGCATCAAAAAAGGGATTGCTCTCTGGTTGTGACAGCACCTTTCCATCATGCATGCCATCTCAGCAGTAACAGCAGTGGCGTGGTTTCAGAGGAACTCATGAATTATGGGTGATATTTCAGATGCCAGAGACTAATCACGATGCAGCGCTGGGGATTATTTCCTCGATAAATGTTAATTTCACAAATGATGTTTGACTTTTGCTTTACGATTTAATTTGTGACAAGGGGCTTTGGTTGAGTAGATTCCTAATGCAACCATGAATCAAATCCTTTCTGCAGTTTATTTAACACTGAGAATTTTAAAAATAATCATTAAAATCTGTTAGCATATGTATGTTGGCCTAGTAATCATTTTCTGTTTGTTTTGGTTGTTTCTTTACCGAGATGGTTGGAGATGGCTGTAAGATTTAAGACTTCCAGCTTGAGTTGTCTGAATTAGTAAGACAGTGGACTACAATTCTAGGTGTATAGTGGAAAACACAGCTGTACTATGGCTCTCTGTATCTGTGCTTGTACCATCTCAGATACACATTTGTTGCCTCATATAGTGGTATTAATGACAGCTAGATTACTTTGTTTTTGTTATACGGTCACACTGATGGCCATCAAGTAAGGCTGGAAGTCCAGAGTAATGGCTAATTTAGAAATGGACATGTTTGATCTAATTTGATTTGCCATTTAGCTTAAATTATTGAGGGTTTGGTGGGGAGTGGAAATGAGATAAAGGCATGCTAGGACCACTCCATGCCCGTTTCTTTCAGATGTTTATACTATTATTTCTTGATTCCCTTTCCATATTTATATATGTGTGAATTCCTCTATATAGGTACATATAGACAACTGTGTACTGTATATATTTTAAACATTCATACTTAAGATTTCAGATTTTCAAATTTTGTGGAAGCATTCATTTAAAATATGTAGTTCAACTTGATCAGTATCTTAAACAATAATCTGTTTTGGGAGGAATGGACATTAGAATATGGTTCTCTGAAATGCACCGTGCATTCATCATCTCTTTTTCTAAGCAGAGCAAGTCGCCTTCTCATCATTCCACAGTACAGTGCTACCACTGGGCAAGTATCCAAACCTCATTGCAATGTACACAATACACCACCTCCTGATTTCAGAGGTGAAGGTACTTCCCAATGAGCCAGATAACAAAATTAAATTGTCTTCCTACCTGCGCACAACTCACGTTTCTGTCTGGTACAAGATCAGCTGACAGCAGGAGTCAAAGACTTACAACTCTAGTGGTGTCTGCAGAGGCACTCGTGCTGCCAGTCCCCTCCTGCAGGGTTTTCCTTCAATTCTATTTGTTTTTCTTGAAAACCAATTGTGAGGTGCCAGAAGATGCAAGAAAGAGAAAAAAGAGTTGTGTGTGTTCTGTTATTGGTAGCCCAGGACTTTGACATTTGATCCATCTGTGAGGAAACCTGTGTAAAGGCAAGAAGGAGGGTTCAGAAAGTTGGAGCAGCTCCAAGGGCTCAGTGCTAAAGATTAATTTTGTGGTAGTTATGCTTCTTGGTAATCTGGTTGTGGGGTGTCAAATGCTATGGATACAGGAAAAGAAAACAGAACAGCATTGGAAGAAAAAAATATATCCCACCTGAGATTTGATTAGAATTAAGAGAAGTGCTCATAACTGATTACTTTGGCCTCTTTTCTTCTGCTGTTGACTTCTTTTAATTCTGTCATAAATTACAAATATCTGTAACCAAGGGAAAGCCAGCCAGCTGTAGGAGCAGAACCAGCACATGTGAGGTTTTGAGTCAAGGATGGTCCTGGAGATGATGAGCTGGCTGGAGGCCAGGAGAAAGGGAGGGGGTGCTGCACCAAGGACAGGTGTCATTGCTTGCAGGAGAGATGCCAGCCTGGCACAAAGCAAGGCTCACATCTTTCTTATGCTGGTGATTAATATTACACCTCATGCAACGCTGTCTTAATAAGCTCTACCTTAAAGCCTGATTGTATCTTCTGCTGACTGCCACGTGCACTTGCATACCATCCAGCCCATGATGCTGGGCTTGGGAGAAAACAGGCCCATAGTGGAGCAATTTTGTGATGTGAGCAAGGGTCAAGGGGAGACACAGCTCCAGAGACGCAGTATATTTACAGGCCTCATTTTTTATCAGGCTTCAGTAGGCAATGTTGTGTGTGCCTGGGCTCTGGCTGTTAAAGAAAAGGCCTTTTTGCTAAGAATAAAACCCAGAAGTATATGGTCAGTAACAGAATTGCAGGAGCAAACTGATGTCTCAGCTCTGTCCATCCTATGATGGGGATCCTTCTCGCTGGATCCATCCCATATCATGTGCCTGAACAGGATGGTTGCTGCAATGCCATGACATGCATGACTACACACCATGAAAGCACTGTTCTAAACACCTTTTATCCCAAATAAATTAAAGATATGCAGTGAACAGCATAATCTCCTGCTACCTCTCTTTTCCCCAAAAGCCTCAACACATTCATATCCAAATGTAATAAGCAATCAAATACAATCTTCTTTCAAACAAGCAGACTAGAGTTAAAATCGTCTTTTAGAAAAAAATTCTAATGTGTGCATATTTTCTTTGAGGTGAGGGGAAAAAAAAATAAGGAGTTCCTGGCCTGGTGCCAAATTAGGGTTTAAAAATTCATGCCCACCATAAGAATTTATATAACTTCTGAATAATTTATAGGCTGTGCCAATAACAAGGGGCTTAATATCTGATAGAGATTATTTAATCAATAGAAAATAGTGCAGTGAAAAAGCTGTCAAAGAACTACAACACATCAGTCTGTTCTTGGCAGCTTTTAACCTCTTCCCTGCTACGCAGAAGTCTGTTCATGCATATACTTACAGAAGGAATTTTTGCAAGTAGGGTGTAGCATGGAAAAGGAATTGTGGAGACTTTTTTCTTCAAGAGGCTTTTTTTTCAGCAGTCTGCTATTCCAGACCCATCCATTGCTGATTCACCAGTGCTTAGCTGAAATGGTCAAAAGGCAGACTTTGTTTCTCATGAATAGTCTTTCAGGTATTTTGGGTTACCATGAGATGATTCAGAGTTCATCAAAGTGGCAGTCCCTAGCACATGCCATTTTTAGTGCAGCAGTCTTCATTTGTGTTTGAGTCTGTGGCCAAACTTGCTTAGGTTTAAGTGAGGTTGTGAATTATTTGTTGGCTATCACAGAGTCATAGAATAGTCCGGATTGCAAGAGACCATTGAAAGTCATCTATTCCAACACCCTCTACAACAAGCATGGATATCTTCCACCAAATCAGGCTGCTCAGAGATCCATCCAACCTGATTTCAAATATTTCCAGGGATGCAACACCTACTACATCTCTGGGCAACCTGTTCCAGTGTCTCCCCACTCTTGTAAAAAATTTCTTCCTTAGTCTAAATGTAGACTAATTTTTTTTTAAAAAAAAACCTATTACCCCTTGTCCTGTCATTATCCTGGATTCCCTAACAGACAGCTAATTGCATGTCTTGATGAACAAACCTTCTATTGCCTGACCAAAACTACCATTCCTAGAGCACTAAAGAGTATTTCTTGTTATTTTAAATTTTGTGATTATAATACTTACCTGAAATACTTCGTTTCAGTATGAGCTTTCATCTACAGATTTCTGTCCACTTAACACTTATTTGACAATAAATACAACTGTAATGCCCCAGAGGACTTAATCTGTGTAGCTGTGAATGCCTTGTAAATTGCCTTAATTGCAGGAGCAGCATTCCCACCCTGGGATGCACAGTGGTGGGCTGTTGAGGGCAATTCCAACTGGCATGAATTTTAGTATTTCACACTATTATTGCTAATAGTTTAAAGACAGCTTTTCATTCTCCACAGATTATATAACTGGTGTGTTTGGTTGGTCAGTTGGATTTTGTTTTGTTATTTTGCCATAAATATCTGGTAATGCATGGTACTGGTGCCCTCTGTGCCAGTTAGTAAGTTTTCCAGTCATCACTGTTTCTTTTGCTGCAGCTCCACTCGTGGCTGCCACACCTCAGTAAGAATGTTGCTTTTTTAAGTGGTGTCTTCATAGTAATGTTACACAAAGGCAGTTTGGTCATGGAGAAGACTCTGCTGTGCGGGCACTGAAAAAGAATAGAGTAAAATCAGAGCCTGTGCCCTGTCAACTTGAAATCCAAAACACAAAGCAATGGTTGGCCGCTCTGTACCAGGGAGGTCCATGCTGTTGTCAAGCATCATATGGCGATTATAGACAAAGTTGTTGTTTACTGATATTTATTGATTGTTCTCAAGGGGAAATGGACCATCCCCAGTGTTTGTAGGGGTCCTGCTGAAACGCAGGATTTGGAAAAGACTAAAATGACTTGAAGGATGTCGGAATTATGTGAAACTGGTGGACTGTCACATCTTGTGATCTCCAGAAACAGGCAAATGAGAGTAATGAGGAAGCACAGTGCTCTCTTGCAAAGCCCAGGCTGCAGAACAAGCCACAGTCGGCCGCAGGGAGGCTCTGGAGTTTGTGCTACTTCCTGGTATGGCCAGGATCTGAAAGGCACAAAGGGAGTTGAAGAACACATCTCTCCATGTTCATTTTAGCTGCTCCATCTCTTTCACATGGAGAACTCATCCCTTTGCTGTTTTTGTTAGTACTTTTTTACTGTTTTGGTTCCTGAATGAGTCGATAAAATGAACTAAAAAGACAGAAGAAAAAAAAAAAAGAGCCTAGGGTTATTCTGTTCTAGGCTTGCATTTATAAGCTGCATGCACATCTCTGTTATGGTATGTAGTAGGTCACTGGAGTTTAGGGACTTTTTAACTTTTATTGGGCAGGTGGTGATGATGGGATGCAGATGGAAAAATGGCAAAGGAAATAGATCTCTCTGCTTCTCCCCAATAGGAAAAAAAAAATTGTTATATTAAGCATTCAGCTTCTTTGTCTTGAGATACCAAAGTCTTGTCTCCTTTAAGCTCTGAAACCTAACCAAAGGGTTTTTGTTTCTTGTCTTGGCTTGTAGCAGGAACATGTGACACCATAGAAGACATAGATCCTGGTGTCTTTATGAAAGCCTGTGACACTGACTAACTGTAACCCTCAACAAGTTGCTTTGCTTCTCAGTTCTCTATCAGTAAAGGATAAGAGATTCTTCATAGTGCTTCTGTCATGTTAAATTCAAGAAGAGCAGGTGTGTGTCCAGAGCATCCATGATGTGAGAGATAAGTGGTCTCAGAGGGTCTTTTGTCCTAATATAGCTCCTGTCTATATTATCACAGCAGGTAGTCTGCATGTTGCCAGATAAATGCTAAGTCTTTCCTTTCCTTGAACCTACTTGCAGAGGCTATTACAGAGCAGAGTTTCCTGTGTTTTTACTATGGTAAGACTGATGTTGTCAATCTTACATAGATAGAACTTTTTTGAAAAGCTTAATTCACCAGTAAGTTGGTTTTCATCTTCAAATGTAGCAGGAGACTAGTTCTGGTTACTGGTCTGTGATTGTTAGAATTGGCTCACGTGGTCAGAGTAAATGGGAAAAGCAGTACTGTAGTGAGATGAGAACCTGTCATATCTGGGAAGGATAAAAGGCAAGGGGGAACTTGGGGAAAATACTTTTTAGGGGTTTTCTCTCCTACAGGCTATGTGATGTTTACTTTTCCCTAGATCCTCCAAGGATTGACAAAGGCATGCTTCCAATCCTATAGCACTTTGATAAAGTAAAGGTTTTTAAATGCTGATGTGGATTCAGGAGGTCTGGATTCTCTTCTGTGCCAAAGATTCAGGAAAAATGCAGTGTTTGTGTGTCTTATTTTCCAGCCTCTTTATTTCCTTTACTTTTTTCTGCTTGGCTTTTCTGAGTGTGTATTCTTTTTCTATAGCATCACTCAGGTACATTCACATGTAGGCAGAGAGAGGGATAGATACAGCTGTACAGCATTTAGTGAGGACTGTGTGAGCTGTACAGTGATAGTTACAACTGGTGCAACACTAGGAAATGTTTAACCCCTTTTGTTGGGCCTGCATGGCAATAAAATGTGTATTACTGCTTTGCCAAGTAATGCACCAGCAGAACCAGCATTGGCTTGCCCAGAGATGGAGGTAGGTGCTGAATTATGCCCTTGTTTAATAAAAAATCTCCTAGTTGGGGGCTATCCTAAAAAAAGACACATTGCACTGGAGGGAATAGGGTTGGTGGGTGACCAGCTGCAAATCCAAACTCAGAAATCGTAGCTGCAACATAACCACTTAGCACTCATGGAAGTGATCCCTGCAGAATTTATTTCTTGCACTTGACCACTAGGGAATGTGTTTGTCATCCTTCTCACTCCTGTCACACTGGGGGCTTTGTCACATCAGAAAACATAGTCGCTGTGCTGCTCTGTGTCCCTTGACTTGTCGTAGGCACAAATCTTTTTCAAATGTTCTCCCCTGCTCATTTCCATTATTATATCTGGTGCTTCTAGGTGGCAAGCAAAAATGAATAACCTTGTAAATGCTCCCTGTCTTTCAATTTGTTTTATTTTTCATACAGTGTGTCAGTGCATTTTTGTTGAGTGTTTTTAATAAGATGAACCTGATGAAAATAAATTGCTTTGCAGTTCCTGCTGTGGGTGACAGAAATGCTGGGTCTGTAATTTTCCAAAACTCTGCATTTGAAACCAGTGCAGAGGGTGTTTTGGATGCCTGTAACTCCAATCATCTTCATAACTTGCCTCCCAGGAAAAGAAAGAAGCTATCAGTCTGAATTTTGGGGCAAGATGCACTGCTGTATCCAGTGTCTTCTGGCCACAGTGAAGGAGGGGAGCTGTCAAGGAGAATTTTAGGATGATTCTGTGCCAAGCTTGAATCTGCCATATGGGATAGTTACAGAAATCTTTCTCTAGTATGAGAGGGAGAATGAATTTTATAGCAAGACCCTCTTACCAGAGAGTCTGTTACCTGAGGGTTGGAAAGTGAGGATTGGGACTTGAAAATGTGGACAGCCCAGTGCTGGTGGCTACTACAAATCAGCTTTCTTCTGAAACATTTAGTGTTACCCTGGTTTGAGGTAAAACACAAGCACTTTCTGTTCAGTAATTTTATTTTTCAACTAAGCCTCTTCTAAATGAAATCTGTGAAAATAACAGTGTGTTTTTCCAACAGTGTCTGCTTCCAGAGTGATAAGACCTGACTGTTTGTATTTTATGCCAAGGAATAGTGGGCAGAAGCTCTTGTTTGTATTTATTGCTAACACAACCAAGGTCAGATAGCTTTGTTATTTGCACCGTTGGAGGGTCAGAAGAGAAGGAACACAGAGGAATCACACCTGCAGAGAGAAGCTGACAGGACAGGTGACCCAGGACTGAGCAACAGGGTGTTCCATTGCATCAGCATTATGGTCAGTATAAAAAACTAAGCGATCAAAGGGTCAGCTCTCTTTCTTCAAATGAGCAGCATCCAAGGAGGTCTCTGTACCCAGTTTCTGCCTTTCCTGATCTTTGCACTTCTGAATCCAGCTCCCCTCTGTCACTGAGCCCAGCGTAAGACTTTCCCAGTGCCTGCCAGTGGCATGACCATCATCTTGGGAATTTGATACAGTTTTCTATCTCTTTTTATTATTAATATTTTCAGTAAGAAATTTTCTTTTCTCTATAATCCTTCTTCCTGTCAAGGGAGATGCTCTCCCTTCTCTGAAAGAGAGAGAGGTAAGAGAACATCTCTCATTTGTTTCAGCAGCCAGATTGGCCCAAACCACAACCATGTTACCCAGGTGTACTCAACAGTCAGTCTGGTAACACTCATCTCTTCTTGAAAAGAGGATAAAACAAGTATTGCAGATGTGATTTTTAAGTCAGTAGTATTTTTTACTCATTTTAATGACAAAAACATCAGTATTATCATATTTCTGCTAACTCGTTTGATAAAAATTTCAGAAGATACCATTTTAATTCCCTAAAGTTTAGAATTTCATTTGTTGGCCTTTTTTTGTGCTTATATACTTATTTAGCTGGTAGGACAATATTAATGTCTATTTCTTTCTGCATTCTGTGCTGCATTTCTGTAAGGCAGGGAAATGCTTTTTCCTTCAGCTGGCTGGGGGGTCAAGGGTTGAAGCTGCACAGGAACTGATGATGGACCAGGAGCTTGGATCCCACTTTTGCAACTTCAGGGCTAATGCCATTATTGTTAAGTCAAATTTATTTTCCTCAGAACACCTTTTACTTCTTTTACTGGTCCATCTTCAAATTCAATCCTCAAATTCATAATGATCTCCTCTTTTCATTTCGGGTTTAGAAATTTCCTCTAAGATTCTGCTGCTCGAAGTACATAAAAGATAGTATCCTGTATTAATTATTTTATTGTTCACTTAAATTTGAAGAGCTGGATTAATAGCAGTAATAAAACTAGCTGTCTATTAACAAAGCATTGAGATGGGAGTCAGAGATACTGCGCATAATGTTCAGCCGGATCCACTGTGATGTTGGGAGAAGGGGATTGAGAAGTGCACTCAAAATACAGAAAAATACCTAATTCTTCCCAGCAAGGTTTCTGTGATGTCCCTCAAACAGATATTTGAATGCCCTGTTCACTCTTGCATTGTTGTTTTACCAAAACCACCTTTCAGTTCAGCTGCCTTCCATGCAGCCTTGTACTCACTGCAAAAGAATAAGGCAGCGAGGGAGGAGTGTGGAGATTTCTGCCTCTCTTACAAGGTTTAAACCAACTAACAGAGCTAAAGAACATAAATGATTTTTCAGTAAAAGTAATAACAATTTGTTATTTATATTTGTCATTTCAGAATTTGAATAAATAATCTTACTGCATAATTTCATTCTGAATTTGAATAATTTGATCTGGGCCAACAAGCAAAGACATGATAGAGCACAAAATCACAATGGAGATGAAAAAAGTCCATGGAGGTTTCAAGCAATCCTCTTGCCAATATGAGTCTACTGCTTAGTCCATATTATATCTAGTTTGTTTTTAAGTGGTTCAATTGATGGTGTTCCTGCCACTTTCTTGGGGAAACTATTTTATTCCAACTGTTAGACAGCATTTCCAGAGATTTATATTAAATTTTCCTCTGCTTGGCATTATCCCTACTTAACAACCACAAAGATGGTCCTTGCAAAGATGCAAGAACTTTCCTAACAGAAAATTTCACTTTTGTCTCTACGATTGCAACGGTGGTAGAGTGAGATTCTGGGTTTCAGCTCCTGCTCCAGGGTCCCTGTATTGCCATATTTATACACTCAGTGTCACATTTTTCACGTTGAAATTGCAATGGAAGGCAGCTCCTCTAGCAAATCACTGCTGTAGGCTGCACACACAGAGTACTTCTTTTTTCATAATTTAAACTATTCACCTCTTTCCTTTTTTTAATTCCCTCTGGTTTGTTGACATGACATCTGTCTGGTTCTCAGGTGTCCAAGACAGTACAGTATGTGAGTGCAGCTTTGTCACAGCTGTTCTATAAAGGAACTGTGAGCTCAGTTAAGGGGACCTGAAGCTTCCTAGTACACTGCCTCACTCCAGTAGCTTTTAGACCTGCTGTGTAAAACTTATATCTGCTTATTCTCCTTATCCTCTCCTGGTCTTTTCAATGATTTTTAGCTTCCAGATTATCTCTCATTATACTGAACACTGAATCCAATAATGGCTTGTCTGAAGTTTGCAGGACCTCTCTTAAAAATATTAATCACTCCTGATTTTGAAATTTTGATTCTCTCCTGCTTTTCAGAAGCGCTCTCCTTAAACACATGCAAATTGATGTGTTTGTATATAACTCTGGGTGTGCGAGGAGGTTGGTATGATAATGTGCTTACAAAATCATGGCTTTCTTGTTTTCTAGGTATTTGGTGCTAGAACACGTGTCAGGTGGGGAGCTCTTCGACTATCTCGTAAAAAAGGGAAGATTGACACCAAAAGAAGCCAGGAAGTTCTTCCGACAAATCATCTCTGCTTTAGACTTCTGCCATAGTCATTCAATATGGTGAGTGCAGTCTTTTCCAACGGGAGTTAGCAGTTATATAAAAACATGGAATAAAGGGATCTCATTTCTTAATGTTTATTATTTAGTAATTGATTTTGTAGAACTTTTAGAGTGAGGATCATGGCAAGGCTGTTCATACTGATGAGGATCTCTGCAAGTTTAATGCTATGTGGAATTCACAAGGCAGAACATGTCTCTCTTGAGGATTCCATTTTCCTTTGTTGAATGTACTGTGGGCAGCAGTGTTGTTCAGAAGTAAATCCCTGATCTCCTTGTCAACTCCCACTCAATTAGCATCTACTGCTGAATAAATTTGCAGTAAATTGTAAACTTTCCCTCCAGGTCACTCTGAGACTTGTGTGGTCTGTGTTATACTAGACTCTCTTTTGCATTCTGGAACGTTATCATTAAGCCCTTTTTGAAAATCAGGGTATACATAAATATATGTGTGTGCGTGTGTGTGAGTATAAAAGTTAATGTGCTTCCCTAAGCAATGAAGCCTGACCTTGTCCTGTCGTGGGACAGTGAAATGACAAATCATCTCATCAGCCAGGTTATCCAGTTATGACCACTTTGAAAAATGAAGGCTTCTGCTTTGGTTAATGACTAAATGTGGATGCCTCAAACCTACTGACAGAATAGATTGATAGCCTAGTGTCCCGAGCCCCATATCGTTGTCCCATCCGTTTCCTGTACTTCCCAAACCAGTGTGAAGCGTCTGTAGCTTACTTCCATGGCAATGTGAAACCACATTCAGCTTTTACTATTCAGAATGTATTATTACACCAGGATTCCCAGATCAAAGAATCAGGAGGGACTCCCCAGTCCCTCCTGTCAGTAAAGGGGTTTGTGCTGCTACTGTGTGGAGGCATCACCCGTGTTTGAGAAGTGTTTTCCAACAAGCAGCTTAGACAAAGAAGCAGAACAGTCTTGGAGCTTTTTTGTGGTTTTGTTTGTTTGTTTTTTGGTTTTGGGTTGTTTGGTTTTTTGGTTTTTTTTAATATGAGGCTTTCTGTTCTTACTGGATTTCATGGAAAAAGTGGGGGAAGATTTGATGTACCTCACTCCAGGCTGCAGTCATGTAAGTTCTCTGTGGTAAGGTTGGCTCCCTCTTCCGCAGGGTTCTCTAAGGACTTTTGTGTTGTTCACAGCACAGTGGCCTTGCCGGGGACCCACCGACAGCCACGGACAGACGGTGCCCTGCACATGTATTGAGTGTGTTACCTCGCTGGCAAGCAGAGCCTTCAGCTCCGTGATGCAGCATTTCCTCCCTCCGCTTCCAGCGCTTCCTCCGTGCTGGCGGCGAGGGAGGGCCCTGCACAGGCCTCAGCGCCCGGAGTTCGGAATGGCAGATGAGCCATTCCTTGGGATGGCTCGGAAATTCCCATCCTAGTGTGGGAAGCCCGTGATTCCTTGGACATCCCATCCTGGTATGGGAAGTTTTCTTTGGGCATTAAAGCACTGAGCAACCTGGTGTAGTGCAAGGTGTCCCTGCCTATGGCAGGTGGGGTGTAACAATGTGATCTTTAAGGTCCGTTCTAACCAAAACTATTCTATGATTCTGTGATTAACCGTGTTTGTTCCCAACATTGCCCTTCACCCAGCACTGGGTGTCTTCTCTCCGCCACTCAGGGCCTCCAAGATACCTCAGCCGGGAGCCCTAAATCAGCAGCCCCTTGCAAGTACCCTGCCTCCGGGCCGCTCTCGCCTCCCTCACTACCGGCGGTGTTTTCAGTAGGAAACAGTGTGGGGACATTTGTGAAGGAGCAAAGGTGGACACCGCAAACCACCTCTTTCCCCGGGCAGAGTCTCCTTTATCCGTAGCGAGGGAATGGCGCAGCGGGAGAGGAGAGGCGGCGGCGGGCGCCTCATTGGCTGGGCGTGACATCACCGGCGCGAGCCGGGATTGGCGGGTTCGGTGGGGCTCGTGCCTGCTCCCCGCCTGGCGCGAGCTGCCAAAGTCAAAATGCGATTGGAGCCGCTGCCTATGGCACGGCTCGTCTCGGGCTCCGCCATAACTGATAGTGCCAATTATCGCGCGGGGCAGCGCTGACAGTGAAAGGAAATCCCCTGCGGTCACCGGCGGCGAGATGAGCGTTTCCATTTATTTTTATTTTGGTTGAGTTTTTGTTTGGTTGGGGCTTTTTTTTCTCTTTTTTTTTTTTGTTTTGTTTTGTTTTGTTTTGTTCCCCAGGCACGCATAAGAGGCGGTTAAGGCATATTCTTAATGAATATTGATAAATGACAATTAGGAGGGCCCTCTCACCTTCCATGGTCCGGGGCTGTGCCTGCCTGAGGGGGCGCGGGGCGGACAGGAGCTGCCGGGGTTGAGGCGACGAGCAGGGGCTTTGTTTGACTTTCCCTTGTGTTCTCCCCCTCAGTGAGGGCTCTGTGGGGCTGTGTGAGGGCAGAAGGCTCCTTATAAAGCAACACTTGGAAGATTTCGCAGCAGTCGCGCGGAAATCTGTGGTATATTTTTGCAGGCAGGAGCTGCAGAGCGCTGTCAGTAAGGAAAGCAGCGCTTTTAGGGAGAAATCCTGTGGGGATTTCTGAAATCCAGCAGAAAGCTGAGGAAAGTCAGGTGCCATGCAGATTGGAAGAAGGTAGATATAGGCTGGATAGAAGGAGGAGGAAGTTCTTTACTGTGAGAGTGGAGAGACCACTGGAACAGGTTGCCCAGAGAGGTTGTGGATGCCTCCTCCCTGGAAGTGTCTAAGGCCAGGCTGGATGAGGCATTGAGCAACCTGGTCTAGTGGGAGGTGTCTCTGCCCATGGCAGGTGGGTTGGAACTAGATGGTCTTTAAGGTCTCTTCCAACCTAAACCATTCTGTGTTCTATCAGATGGTGCCACCCTCCTGGAGACTGCCTGCTCTGCCTCACTTCCTTTGTATAAAGAGTGTGCCACAGTGTTCTGCAGGGATGACCACAGAACTGTAGAATGGTTTGGGTTGGAAGGGACCTTAACATTTAAAACTGCAGCAAGTGGACAGTTTGAAATCACAAATGGAGGCCACCAAATGTGAAACTAGTCTAGAAATTGTGTAATTCAATAGAGTTGGCCTGTGAGATGATTTTTTTTGTTTTGTTTTGGATCCTTGAGTCTTTGGGTTTTGAAGTTTTCTTCCATGAGAAGTAGGAAGGTCCCCTTCTTCCCGGTAGGGAGTTGAGGTGCAGTGGTCATTGCTTGAATCTGGGAGTTTCAGATCTGTGATTGAGAATCGCTCTAAAACAGTGAGGAATTTTCAAATTCCATTTGCAAAGAGAACTGGAGGAAACCCCTCAGGTAGAGCAGCTGCAATGCCAAAGGCAAAGATGCCAACTTACCTTAAGTCAGAGGACATGTAATTTTGTAAGCTTACTTTTATAAGCCATTGAAAACTCAAAAAATGACTGTAATCTTATTGTAAACATAATGAGGTAACTTTCTCTGGGAAGTACAGCAGTGATCAGACCTGGCAGATTTTTCTGGCTTTGAAGCACATGGATATGTATGTATCAAGAGCGGGTTGGTAGGGAAAAAACAATATATTTTAGTAGATGAATGGAAATAATTGTTAAAAAGGAAGCAAAGTTTAATGCATACAGACCCTTCTCTGAGACTGCTAATATGTTTTTAGATGTTTTCCTTTTTCCAAGCTATGTTTATTTGTTCTGCAGAATTCTCTGAAAACTTATTAAATTTCATCATAGCAACCATGGCTCTAAACAGAGATTCTTCTGTAGATCTGGTACATGTTCAGATCTGATTTCCAGAAGCAAGTGAAAAAAAAAAGATTAAAGGCTTTTACTGCTCACAAAAATTAATATTTTTTCTTACACTATTCGTTATTACTGATAAATTATTTGCATCATATCAGGCACTTTTAAGAGGCATGCTACAGAACAATTATCCTGTGGTCTGTCCCTTCTGGGAGTTTTTGGGTCCAGAAGCAAGTGGTTTGCCAAATGGCCAACAATTTGATTAGTACAAATGACCTGCAACTGTTCCAATTAGGAGGTTTTTTGGGTTGGAAATCTGTGACCTACAATGAGTTGTCATAGAAACTGATATGAATGTTTCAGATCAAAAATTGCTTTTAAAGAAGGGTTTAGTTCATCATCTTGTGCTTGTGACATAGCTGCCTTGAATCCAAGATCTGGAGTCTCACTACACCAAAAAATAATCTGCCAGCCCTGGGTGACAGGGAGGGAGTATTTTACTTCTCTTTTTTATATAGGCTGCAGTTGCCTGCAGTACAGATAAAGGGGATATTCCCAGAGCTGGAGGACGGGCTAGAAAAGCAATGGAGGGAGCTAGATGAGCTGTCTGAATAGCATCACTGGGAGCAACAGAAAACAAGCATGGACAGTGTGTTAGTGGCAAGCTGGAACATATTAAAGTACATGTGTGCCTTTCCTTTTCTATTCATCAAGAAATGTGCCAATTTCTTTAGGACAATTTCTTCAGACCTCTCTTTGTATCCATCTCGTGCTGCAAGGGAATTGTAAAGCCTTTGTTGTAATCTGTAAAAGAGGGATGTTGCAGAGAGACTGTCAGTGTGTGCTTCCCTTTGTCACAGCTTGTTTTCACTCACATGCTCTCCCTCCGAAATCTGCCTTGTGCAGGTTCCTGGAGCTAACTTCTTGCTCTGTTGTCTCAGTTGAGGAGCTCTGTAGGCACAGTGGCCACCCTGTATCAGGATTACACTGATTCCTTCTGCAGTGCTGCATTTCTCTTCCGTGTTCTTTCTCAGCATAGGCAGGGCTCAATAGGAGAGTTTGCTGTGTTTGTCTCTAAAGAAGCTGCCACCTTCTCTTCTGAGTTTCCAGCTATGTGATAAAGCCCCTACAGCTTTAGAGCCTGTAGAACAATGAAAGGCTAATGAGTCCTCTGTTCACCTGCAGGGAGAGGAGTTGATACAGTCATACAAGACATGGAGAGCCAGAGAGATCAGTTGGAATGGGACCAAATTAAATGCATTTACTCTGCAATGTTCCATTAATGCCAAGTAATTACCACATACAGTGGGATTTTTGTTTTGTTTTGTTTCATTTGGGCACAGGAGAATTCTTTCCAAATATGAATGCACAAGGCTGCTGAGCTCTTAGGTAAATTATAACAAGCCTTCCCTATTCCCATATGTTTCTTTCTCTTCCTTCTGCCATTTGAAAAGCTGGCAATGCAAAGATGGGAAATGCAAATGCAGAGAGGAAGTTTCATTCCCAGTGGCATGGGAAGCTCCTTCTGCCACACTTGTGCAAATTCCTGACCCGAGTTACATTCCCAGGATACTGCCTTGGCAAATGTAAATGGATCCAAAGATGGATAAAAGGATAACATTGCAGCTGGAGGAAAACTTTCACTGGGGCATAAAATTCTCTACTGATTGAATGTGCAGGCACTGCCTGATCCCAGTGGCACCCTGATTCTTGATGGAGTCCACACTCTTCAGTTTGCTCAGTGGGGTTATAGAGAAGAGCTGGTAATTTTTCTTGATTTTATTTTGCTGAGTGTCTGGAGCAAAGAAACAACACGGTATAGTGAGGTGATGCCTATTCTAAATTTGGAATGTGAATAGTGGCACCCCTTTTTTCTCTCTCTCTTGTGGTGGCTCTCCAAAAATACCTGTATTTGGCACTTCATAGGAACCTAATTTTCCCACTTGATCTAAAAGCTCTAAAAGCCCAGGCCTAAAACAGTCTGTGTTATATATCCCAGTTGATGGAAGGACAGGATGAAATAGGGAGAAGGAGACTCCTTTCCACAAGTTAATACTGTACTTATTTTCAGAGGTATCTCTGTGACGTGGGAGTGAGGCTGGTTCAAGTTTCATGTGTGTTCTGGTCTTGCCAGGGCCTGTGGGAGGTCTGCTGAGATTGGAAGCTTTGAGGCATGGAAGAGGAAGGTCTTTGCATTTCCCTTAGCTGCAGTGTTTTCCTGAAGTAACATTAGATGTTTTGTGGCGGCTGCGCATCCAGGCTGGAGAAGCACTTGTGAACATCCTGTGCTGAACTTGTGCAATGTCTTGATCATTCCTTCAGGTTGTCTTCTCTATCAAACTGTACAATTTTAGGATAAGTAAAGAATTTCCATTTTCAGGTGCAAATGGCACATGTCAGCAGTTGCCTGCTGTAAACTGAACACATACGAATGGTATCAGGCAATGCACAGGCATGGGCAACAGCATGTGTCTGTTCAGTCTGCCAGGAGCAGTCACTGAGACTGAAAACCATCCAGTCAATGGAAAACCATGCACAGCGGAACTTGAGCAGTGTTGAGGTTTCTCATTTCATAGCATCAAACAAGCATGCCTCACTTTGCAGGGAGCTGCTACTTGTCACTGAGCCCTTGTCCTGAGACAGGAGAACTTCAGTGCGTTTTCCCTGTCAAATGAGGTCTTCTCAGCACTCCCGTTAATGAAACTAGTTGTAAGATCAGAACTGACATGGATGTCTGCTGGAGGAAAGATTAAATCACACAATACTGTTTCATTAGTGTCCAGCTTTCCTAGCTTGCCTTAGGACTGTGAGTTCTGCAATCCATTTCATTGCTGGGGCTGGAGCATGTTCAAATTTGGCAGATGTTGACCATCTTGCCTTTGTCCAGGACTCTGTTGTCCCTGATGATGGCATTCAGGGGTCCTTTTTGTGACCATTAACTGGTCATGCACTGCCTCTGGAATGTTCCCCTGTCACTCATATGCTTTTTTTGTCAAGTAGATATGACTATTTTGATAGCTACTGTATGGCTAATAAGTCTTCTGTCTCCAGTTACTCTGAAACGGATTTCTATGAGACAGATTTGATAAGGCACCTTTTGCTCTGTCAGCTCAAAATATGCACAAGTCTGAATCATACTGCTCCATTATTTATGGAATGTTTGCCCATCGTTAACAAGGCGACTTCAACATGCAGATTTCACTGTATTATTACAAGATTGGAAGCCAAATTTTATGCTCTCTAGAAGTGAGGGGGAAGAAATCATAGGACTCTGTGATAAGGTGAATGGCCAGCACCTGTTTTGAATGTGTGCAGTTTTGGAAGTCCCCTTTGGAAGTATCTGTTACATTATCCAGGTGTCCTGTTACAGTGTGCACTGCTTTTGCATAGAATTGACCTGCATTATTTACAAGTTGTCTCTAACTGGGCATTCCAGACTTCCGAGGAGATAATTTCCAAGACATTGTATGCCTCTCATATTTGTCTTTTTTTTACAGTATAGAGGTAGAACTATATTTGTATGCATGAGGAGTGCTGACGTCTTAAAAACGAAAAGTAAATGGGATGAAAATAAGGCTTACTTCCATTGTGGGTGTCACTGGACTAGACTGTACTAACACTGGTTCCTTTGCTGAGTTCATTTTATGGTCAGGGTAACTGTTTTTAGTGAACCATTGTTGCAAACGACTGCTTTTTGCTGGAGACATGTTGTCAGCTGGCTGATTCCCACAGGTTTTGTTCTGTCTGGGCACAGAAACTTGCCATTCTGCTGCAAGGTTTGAGTACTCTTATTTGGAGCTTTTCTTAGCAAGGCATCAAAGACTCATTTTGCCTACTTATAAGAAAGAACAAAGAAGGAGCTTTGTATTCAGCCTGCCTGAAGAGCTTTTCTCATGTCTGTGACTCCTTAAGAAAGAAAAAGCAAAGTCATCACAGATTTTGTGGAAGTCTTTGGATATAAAATCAAATAAGCGTTACACAAAAAATTCAGTACTAAGAAGCAGACATGGGTGCACTGTGGTATTGCCTGTGGGTAATGGAGATTAATAAAGTAGTCAATATATGGTAGCTTTCATTTAAAATGGGAGTAGCCATCCTGAAGATCATGACTGCTTGGTTCTTCCCCTGTTAGCAAATAGTAAGAGAATTGAGCTTTGATGAAAAGTAGGAAATCTCCTTCCCACTGCTGCCATCCTCAGTCATAGGCAGAGCTGGGTAGAAGGGATTTCTTCATTCGAGCTAACTACCCAAAATTATTTCAAAGCCATATGCCTATGTAAACAGTTCCTAATAGGGGCTTTTTGCAGTAGCATTTAAACCAAGGGTGGTTTTTTCTTTAAATATCACTATTTTGTTTCCTCTTGTTGATAGAATACATTAATGGTGTTGCCTCCTACCTTAAGGAGCAGGCATATGATGGAGTATATTAGTTCTAAATCCAAGTTGAAATTTTCCTCCTACCTGTTTCCCTCAGTCTCTCCCTCAGATTGTGATGATATCACCGGAAGTTTGAAGATGTGCATTTTCTGCCAGGGCACTGCAGGCTCAAGGTTCACATTCCTTGGGACTGGGCATTTAGGATACAGTCTAGAGTATTGCAAAAACTTGGATATTTGTGCTCTCCTTGGATCTTGGGTATGTGTGTGCTCCTGCTGAGGACAGGAAAACTGTAATAGGTTGGATGCTGTGCTGGGAAAAGTTTAGGAATGGAAAAATTGGTTATTGTTACTTTAACTCACCTTTTGATTGTGTGTTTACAGCCACAGGGATTTAAAACCAGAAAACCTACTGCTGGATGAAAAGAACAACATCCGGATAGCAGACTTTGGGATGGCATCACTGCAGGTTGGGGACAGCTTGTTAGAAACCAGTTGTGGGTGAGTATCTGAGAACATATGGCAAAAAGTCAGTGAAAGATTCTAGACTGAAAATGTCTATAATAGTGGTTTCAATAAAGACCTGCAGAATAACACCCTGATTCAGTATGATGCACATAGTATATAAGATAGTTAAAAGAACTTTTTTCAGTGCTTTACAGTGAAAAGCTGCCTCTTTAAGTGTCACACATGAATACAAACATCAAAGCTTTTATGTCCAAATTCATCTGCATATGTATGCTGGGGGGTGTTTGTTTTCACTGGCCACGTAATTTTGGGTAACTGAAAGCAGTAGTGTTGTCTGTTTTAAGGAGAGGCTTAAAAATATTCAGAGGTGGGAAAAAAGGATCTCAGGCTTCTGAACTGGAATTTACATGTCCTTATTAGGCTGCCTGCTTGCAGCTCTTCTCACGCTCCACACTGCTTCATTTCAGCTCACATGTAGGATTGACAGGAAGGCAGCAGGGTCCTTGGCAATTACAAGCAGGGCATGAATGCTGATGCAAAGCAGGCTGCTTGGAGGAGTATTGCAGGGGCAATCTAAAAATATTTCCATGGCAATTCAGTTGCCAGCAAGAACTTTCTAGAAATTTCCAAGGGAGCCAGCAATAAGCCTGGCAACTGGGCAAGGTCCAGGGACAAGACGTGCAGTCTGTGGGCAATGCCTGCTCATCACCATTGCCTCAAGAGGCAACGCTGAATTATGCCCCTTCAGCCCCACCATAGCTGTGGCTTGGTGCTGTGATGAGTGAGCAGGGGACTGCCACAGAGAGCTGTGGCAAGGACAGGCAGCAGCTGCATTGAGCTGCTGCAGCTTGGCACCACTGCGCCAGCTTTTAGCTGTGTCTGAATTTGTTATATCACCCAGCTCAGCAACTGGAGTTGCAAAGAGTACCAGGAGATTTCCATCTTCTCCCATACAGACCTACTTTTCCCGGACTTTGGTAGTGTGAATCTGATTACTTCAGTCCAGTGCCATCCTCAGCTGGTTACAGTCTGTGTTTTTTTCAGTCTGTGCTCTGAGAGGAGGCAATTCAGGGTAGAAGCAAAGCCATCCTAGTTCCCTGTACAGTCCAGCCTCTCAGTCCTGAGCTTTGTGGCTCTGCTTTCCAAATCATGAATAGTGAATAACAAAACTGTGATCTAATGCTGATTGATGAGTACACTGAGACCCACCCATTCCTTCCTTGGCCATGTCAAGACAAGATTTGACCTCTTAGGAGGCCAGTGTAGGAAATTAAGTCCTCCCTGTAGTTACCACAAAGTGTGTATACTCCTTAGTTAATTTTTTCCCATTCTTTCCATGAAAATGGTGGAATTGTAAAAACCAACCCAGTCATATGTTACTCTGGAGGATTTTTCAGCATTCCTAATGGGTTTTTGCTCTTGGTAGCGCTGGCCCCTGTCATCCAGGTCTGCAGTCTCAAAGGGAACTTTTTTTCCATACGCTGTGCTGGAATTCCAACCTCCATGCTTCAAGCTGAGGCAGCCCCCACATTGCGACCTTAAAACGTGCTAATAAAGAAATCAATGAAACGGAAGAGACGTGCCTGTAATAAACAGAACACAGCAGCAACACTATGATCTCCTGCCTTGCAGATGCATTTTAAGTGTGGTGCCAATCACTAGGCCTCTCTGTGAGCTATTACACCACTTCATTAATTCTCCTGGCATGGAGCCCAGCATGGCTGATACTGGTGTCTTATGATCTCTCTAGTTTAGGGGATGAAGGGAAGAAGGAAGGAAGGAATATATAACAATATGCCGCACTGTTCATGAAGAAAGGCAATCTGGTTATGACTCCCTTTCCCTTGGAACACATACAGTAACCAGCCTCAGAGCTTTTCAAGGAAATCGTTTTACCTACCCTTGCAGTTGGTACTTTCAGCCAGCATCAAAAGGAGCAAAACAGAGTGAATTATGGCTGAGATACTGAGCTTTAATGAAATGCTCCTCCAAGCACCCAGAACTTAATTTCCAGAATGGCTTTATCTGTGCTGTGAACACTGATAATGAGATGAAACGGTAACATTTCCATAGACAGACATGCAAGGATTCTCCAGGTATTTCTGTCAGTCAGAGTGGGAGGATCAGATGGGGTTGAGCCGTGTGATGCAGCCAATTTTGTCAGTACAGCAGAGTGGTTAGAGTGCAGTCAAGAATTCTTTGCTGTCACAAGTGAACTGCTAATTTTAGTCCAAAGTTTGAGTAGGCTTTAGGTCACCACAGAGTCTTGGCCTCACGAAGATAAATATATACATACATATGTATATATATGGACTGAAGTATGCTATATTGCATACCTCAGAGTCAGTGTTTTCTGGGAACTGCACTTTCAACTGGTTTTCTGTAGCACTGATACCTAACCAGAGAAAACAGAGTAAGTTCAACACAGTTTTGTTTGTGTAGGAGAGGAAGATAAGGATGGACTTACTATTTCATTGACATAATTTGACAGTGACATTGTGCATTGGGCCTTGATTGTAATGGATTCCAATTACTAGAAATTTATATTGCACAAATCCTGCGGATGCACAGCACAGAGGAATAAGCTTCTGCTTTAAATGTGTGTCTTTAAACCCTTGAAGAGGAGCTGTATGTAGGGTCTGCAGAAATAATTCTGCTTACAATTTCTGCAGTCTGATGGAGAGATGGTCCTTGAAGTGCCCAACACAGTGAGTCTCAGTATTTCTTCAGGAGCAGGGAAGGTCTTTGAGCAAACAGCAGGCAAGGAAGGAAGGCAGAGATATGGTAGGATGCTGGTTCTGTTTAGATTTCTTCAGCACTTTGACAGTGTTGCCCATCCAGGCAATGGCATGCAGGGACAATTCCTGTCTCTTTTCACAGCAGTTTTTCCCATCACACTGCCTTGTGATGTTTCAGAGTGTTAGATATTGTCCAATCCATCACTAGGAAAGAAGAGTGAGTGCTGTGTAGTTAAACCTCAGGATTGAGACTCGGGTGATCTAAACTTGATTTCTGTCTCTGCTGAAGGCATTTCAGGGTGGTCTTGAAAAGATACATTGCAGAGAAATGCTTTGATTTTCCATCTTAGCAAGTCACTGCAGTGCCCAAGTTGCTCTGAACGTAAATTGTAGTCATTGCTGTACAAGTCTTGGAAAAGTAAGAAAGATTGGAGCATTCCCCGGACCTTGTTCACTGAAAGAACATACTGTTGAGTTACAGTTCTTGGGAGCTTGTAAAGATTCCTCCTGATTCCCCAATACTCTGTACAAAAACCTGACCAAGTAAATTTTCATCATCACTTCTCTCTCGCTTTGAAACACTGAGTCCTGCTGGATGGAGATTGCTGCAGGCTGCCAGGTGACTGCAAACCCAGAGCAGTGCTGGTCTCTGTGCTGCCTGCCTCCAAATCTCTCTGTCCCAACCAAGAGTTAGGACAAAGCTAACACTTAAATGTAGCTTGCTCCAGCATCAGACTCTGTTTCTGCAGAAATAATTCATATGGAGACTGAAACCACTGTTGGTACTATATCTCATCAAGAGCTTCTTCCAAGCACTTCTCTCCTATGTTCCCTGATTTTCACTATAGTCCTGCTGGCTTCTCTGGATCATTTTGCTCCATATTTTGTCCCAAATCCCAGATTCTCATCTCTTTTCCATTAGCTTCCAGCTCTAGTTTCTCCTACTTTGTTTTGCCAGTCAGTTGCTGTCAATCCTAGTTACGCTTCTCATTGGTCTTACACTCTCTTTGTTTTCAAGTTTAATACCTGGTGATAAACCCAGCCACAGCAGTTCATAGTATCATTTTCTAGAGAACTCCTGCAGTTTTCTAGTGACAGTTTAAATAAGTTTATCTACAGAATGCAAACAAATATTCACATTTTCCCTTTGCAATTGGGAACACTAGAATTTTCCTTTTTTAGAGGAAAAATGTTTTAGTTCAGATTGGACTTAGATGGTAGAAATGTGCATTGTCCACACAAATGTGAAACCAGTCTGGGGCAGATGAAAGCAAGCAAAATTGTTGTTTAGTTCTTAAACTGATGATAAGTCATAAACAATTTAAAATGCAAATTATAAAGGGAAATAACAGACAGCTTTACTAATAATGGTTAAATACCATCCTCACTTATGATATCCCAAGATATTTTAAAAGAGCTCTAAGTCTGCAAAATCAGTCACTGAGACTTGAAGATATGTAGTTCTTTAAATTGCCATTATAGCCCTAATTTAGCCCATGCATGTTGGTATGTGGCTATCAGTTATGAGTTTGAACAGGCTTTTTTCCAAGAAATCTTTGCCTCATTTGAAGTTCATATGGTGTGATTTCTTGGAATAAACATCTATTTAATGCTTGATTTTCCTCATCATGCATTTCATGGGTCCATTCATAATTTCTGCTCACTGCACTCAAGCCTTGCCTGGAATGTTAGGTACAATTTTCATCATAATGTCTTAGGTTTTCAAACGTTAATTATACTGTTTTCGTATTATGTTTGCCACATTGAGCTGGTTGTCTCCATTCATGGGAGAACACAGGATTCTGCAAAATGCAACTCAAAATTATCAACTAGTTTTGAGTGTGTAGTTGGATACTCTTGGGCCTAATCTCTCAGAATACTTGGTGCTTGATGGCAACCCTCTACTTGGAGAGCAGGGTGCCTCCTGACTGCAGCTGCTGCCCCATGTGCTTATAAACACTGTAAATCAAACTTCTGATGTGTCACACTGTGGGCAACTCATAATTACCTAAGAGCATCTCAGTTTAAGGCACCTCTTCATTTTCTTACACAGGAAGATCCTGTGGTAGAGGCAGAGAGAGAATTTGATTTTCAGCTGCATCTCTCAGAAGCTTGTATTTCATGACAGTGAACTTCCCTCACCCTACTACAGATGTTACACAAATGAAACAGAAGGGCTGGGGACTGCAGTACATTCACCACCCCACCCTGACATACCCACAGGGTACAGTATAACCTCTTCAAGCTTTATTTTAGCAATCAACTTCTGAATAGTTGACTTTGTAGTCTTTAAGCCCTTTTAGTACAGGGATCTGTCTCATTTTTTAGATTAAGATCTGTAAAAGGCTCCAAGTCCTAATAATTTGAACAGATATATTAATTAATTAACTGATTTGCAGATTCCCCTGAAATGTAATTGTGTTAGAGGAGAAAACAGCTCCAAAATCTAGCTGAGGGCTGGATGCTGAGTTTTCTCATATAAAGCTAAATGACAGAATTGAAGCTTTAATGGCATATGGTACTCAGCTTTAACTACAGCTACTACCTTGATTACATCCTTACCTACAGCTTCTGCAGTCTTAACTACCCACGGCTGCTGAAACTGTTGCTTTCTCCACCTCAGGACACTCTAACATATGTCCTTCTCATGAAGAATTCACTTTATCTATTTTGCTACTCCTCTGGTGTTCCCCTTCATCTCAGCCCTTTGCTACCCAGCATGGATGGATACCACAGGCTGCCTTTTGCAACAGTGGATACCTTCTGTCTCTGAAAACCAGCCTGGAGACAGTGATTATCTGAGGGGAAGGAAGTGACTCAAGCATCCACAAACAGCAAAACCAGCTAGACACAGGAGGACTTGGTGCACCTGCGCTACTTCCTGTATCAAGATAACTTCATGGATAAGACAGAGGGAAGACAACTTCTTGTTCTTCCCTGTCTGCAGATATTATGCCTCCAACTGTGAGGCCTAAAGAATGGCACTCAGCCAAGCTGTTTTTCTTCCCCAGGTAGTAACATGCTCAAAGGCACGTCACATCTGCACTGAGGATATCACTTGTCTCAGGTCTACTGTAGGTGTGCTGTCTCTTGGTGTGCACAGATCCAGAACTACTTTCCTAGATCAAAAGAAATTCAGGATAAATAGATCAAGGATATGTACATTTCTGTCTGAGTGCCTGATTTACCTCTCCAGGGCTCTCCAGGATTTCACCATTGCACTCAGACTTCTTTCCTCTGGTTGAAATCCTACAAAAATACTTTGCTGAGGTCCCCCAAGATCCTGAAGTTTATCATGTCCTAGAGTCATAGCTGTGAATGACCGTTGGAGAGCCCTTCCTGCCCCAGGCAGACCAGCCTGGGAAAATCCACATCACCCTTGAAATAAACACTGCCAACATCTGTGCTTTTTTGCAACAGTACCCGCAGGCAGCAGCTGCTTCTTGATCTTGCTGAGCGATAGACTCACTGTTATCAAGGGCAGATTGTGCCTTTTGCTGCACAGAGATATAGCTGAACAATGAGGAGATGGCCCAGGGGAAGAGGCAGGGAATGTTACTCTTGACACACATATATTGAATAATTATTGATAAAAGCTGAAGAAATATTCATGACTCTGTAGAAAGATAAATAGATTTTTTTATTAAATTTGAGTTTTCTCTCTAAAGCAGCTGAAGTTGCTATGTGATTGCCAGCATGGAAATGAGTTTTATATGGATTCTGGCTGGCCAGAGGATCCCTTTTAGAGGTGATAGCCAAGATAATGCTGCATATATCTAGGTAGCACGTGCTGGCAAGAATTCAGAGTAGCTGTGCCAGAAACCTGTGCTCTCTGGGCAGCTGCAGTGCAGCTCTTGAATGATCAAATCAATCCAACTTGTTCAAAGGATTTATTACAGCATTTTCTCCACCCACATTCTCCTAGATTTTAGAAGAATTTTTCAGTGGTGCTTTGTAAGACACCTAGCAGGTTCCATTGTACTTTATGTGGGACACATAAATGGGTATGTATTTATCTTGGGTTCTTCATGACACATAGATTCTTCTTTTCAAGGATGTTAACCCAGGAAGCTGTTGAGGTAGCATCCACAATTAAGAGTTCTGATTTTCTGAGATCTCTTGTCAAGTGACAAGAGATCTTGTGGAGGGGAGATGCTAAATATTGTACTAAATTTCTGAATTCCACCTATACTAAAATTTTTCTCTCCTCACTTAAGCTTTGCTGTCAAGGCAGCTGCAGTCCCCAGTGTACCCTGAGTTTATTATCATGGTCTGCCAAAAGCCGTGGTACCACATCAGGGCATTCTGTGCCTATGGGATGATGTTTTGCCATAGGAAAGCATAGTGTATATGGAAATTCAATTAATGGGCTGTCTCACCGGGCATTAATGTAGCATCTGAGCACAAAGCTAACCTCCCTGTCCTTCTGTTTTGCTCATTACTTTGTGAGACAGGTATTGCTCAGCCATGATTGCATTTGTCACAGGAAACAAATGCACAAATGAAGACAGGCTCAGGGGCTGCTGGGAGGTGTCAGTATAAACAATAGCATGATTTGCACACGAGTCTCAGACAGTTTGCATCCCTTTTACTTGTCAGGTTACTTTAATGAAGGCTATAAAATAAATAGCTGTGCCCATAATCTTTAGGAATTAAAATGATTACCTGGCAAGTTGAAGTAATTAACTGTTCTCAGCCAGGAATCAAACCATAGATATATGGGCAGAAGAATGCAAAAAGAATATATTAACTCACTAGGTAATAGTACTACTGTTCATCCTTTTTAGTTGTTTAAATAAAAAAATTAAATTGCAGGTTGAAATCATGTATCAGTAGCCTTTATGACTGCTGAGGTAATTGAGAGCAATCTTAGCAAAAGAGATGGAAGACACAATTTAGGGATACATGTGCTTAATCTGAAAATACTGTTTTGTCTTTTTTTCCTACAAAAGGCTTTCCACCCTGGGGCTTCGTTCTAATTAGATAGAAGGACAAGTTAAAGGGTGGGATTAGAGGGCTGGAATTCTATGTACTCACACAGCATGACTGATCTTCTCTTCCTTCTGACTTTTAAGAAATTCATAGTAGAGCCATAGAACTGTAAATTATGCCAAGTCTTGAAAATTTTGTGAGGTTCCTAGAAACATTTTCTTACTGAAGTAAGGAAGAAAGTTCTACACACTTGCATTCTGTGTAAGCAAGGAAATTGTGATTCTGCTAAACAAAATGGAAATGCACATAATCCATGAATACCAGGTTGTTATGTGCTCATTTGACTGTATTTTGTGTTTCAGATCACCACATTATGCTTGCCCTGAAGTGATCCGGGTAAGTTGGTTAACATTAGTACATATACATACATTTTATGAAGTGTCACTTGTTGCAACAATTCAGATGGACCTTCTGTACAGGAAATGTGTCGAAGGCAGACAGTGATGGAAAGGACACAAGTAACTAAGGTTTTCTTTGTTTGGCTCAGCTTTGAATCAAGCCGCATCAACTGTACGAGGAAAACGATAGTATGTTATTCTCAGAGTACACTTAATGCCATGTGATCAGACATAAGTACAATAGCCTCTCTTAACTCATCGTTCCACCCTGGAGGTGCAGTCCCCTACACCTCCCTGTCTCTGGTGTACCTGTCATTTCAGCAGAAGAACTGGTACTGATTGTCAGTGGTGTTGGTTTCCAATAAACAATACAAATTATCCTTTCCTTCTGTGCTCCCTTTTTCCTCTGAAAATAAATATCCAAGATTTCAGTGGCTAAGACTCTCCTCTTTTAGAGCGTATCTTTAATGTGAAGCTGAGGAGGAAGCACACAGAAGAGATTGTCCAAACAGTAGAATCATAGAATAGTTTGGGTTGGAAGGGACCTTAAAGATCATTGAGTTCCAACCCTTCTGCCATAGGCAGGATCACCTCCCACTAGATCAGGCTGCTCAGTGCCTTGTCCAGCCTTGCCTTAAACACCTCCAGAGAGGAGATATCCACAACCTCTCTGGGTAGCCTGTTCCAGTGTTTCACTACTCTCACTGTAAAGTGCTTTGAGTCCACGACTAATGTGATTACTGAGAAGCTGCCTGGAGATCCAGGGAAGAGTAAAACACCTTCTTGGCACCTTTAATGCATTTCTGACACTGTTTCACTGCCAGGTCTAATAATTTGTGAGTTGTTGACCTTTGTAACACTACTGCCCATTTCTGAGCCTGTTCTTGGAGATCCCAGATACAGTTGTAAACAGAAGTTCATAAAAATTCAATTAGTGGACTGTGTCATGGCCTCTTAGTTGGGAAGCCCACCTTGGGAAGCAGGCAGCTAAACAGAAATGTGAGGTTTCCCAGTCTCCCCTCTCTTGTTCTTCAGAGATAATTAGTTCATTTACTAGTGAGCAGTATTTTGAACCTCTGTGTCATTGCTGCGCAGGGAGAAAAATATGATGGAAGAAAAGCAGACGTCTGGAGCTGCGGAGTCATTTTATTTGCGTTGCTAGTGGTGAGTCATCTTCCTTGTGCTATGCTTTAAAAAGAAAGGGAAAATCAAAAATGCTGCTGTATTTAATGATGATGTTATTGTCATCATGTACAGATGGGGTTTTTTATTGCCCCTATTTTTATATCTCTCAGTTGCATCCTTTCCTCTTATGTCTACATCAGTCCCAAAGGAAAAACATGAGGAGTATTTCGCTGCATCTTTGAAAAGCTTCTGCCCTGCACAGGAAAGCACAGACAAGCATCAAAAGCTTGTCTCCATAAGTGTTCTTTCCTGTGTTGTGATGCTGCAGCAGATATTTCACTAGAAATGATGGGCAGGGTTACAACTTCAGGATACAGGGAGTGTCAAATAAATTGTCCATCACTGGATTAAAATATGGCTGGGTTTAGGAAGTTTTTTTTTCTGCAATGTTTATGCATGTGTTTCAATAGGTATGTTCATACATTAGCTGCTCTGCTTTATCCAGAGAAGATTTGGGTGCAGCAATTGAGCTACAAGTGGGTGCTTTGGGTGCAAGTATTGAGCTACATTTTAATTTGGGTATATGAAACTGAGCCAGTAGTACAAAGTTTAAATTAGTTTCCATCTGGCTAAGTAATACTTTATTTAGTATTCAAAATGTTGTATTTGTAACTTACTCTTCTTTTGATCAAAGTTTCAATTCTTCGTGGAGTTTATTCTGATTTACAGTGATAATATTGTCCTCCTAAACATCTAACAACTGCATGTCCAGCTGAAGGCAGATGGGCTTGGTGTTTGTTAACAGTTTTCATAATATAATCTTGTAAATTATACTTTATGTTCATTTAAGTATATACCATGTACAGATTGGATACTGTATACGAGAATAGTTTTTGTGTGCATATTTTTATATGTCTATAATAGCTCAGATGATCACCTACAATTATAGAAGTAACAAGCATGAAGACAAACTCTGATACCCTTGTACTGTTTATTAGGGAACTTAATTACTTCAATTACATGTATTCTTTGGACAAAAGCACTTTGACAATGTACAATCAGATTTAGATTGAATACCCAAAAGTAGTCTGGCTTGGTGCCTTTATTCACCTTAACCAGTCTTTTTTTTCTTTTTAGTCATTGCAATTCACTGAAATTTTTGCAGTTCTAAGATTTTTTTTACCTTGATGTTGCAAGCAAAGAATTTTAACTGTCTCACTAGATAGCACCTGGTCATCTACTGGTCCTGAGCAGCTATTTTCATGGCTGATAAAACAGAACTGTATAATGAGCTCTTAAAATCTTGAATTTGTAAGAATGGTCTGTTCCAGTGGTATCAGGATGGTTAAGGTTTGTAGGACTTGACTTTTCATATTCAGGGGGATTCTCTGTCAAGATTTGGTGTCTCTCCATTGCTGAATCTTTATCTCTTCAGACATCTATACATGAGCTTGCAAAACAATTGAAATAAGTCTATTATTGACAGAAAGTTCAGAGGTCTCCAGTTAATTATGTCAGGACAAACTCTACAGAAAGTCTCAAGCTGTAATAGCAGGTGGTAGTAATAAAAGAGCTGTAGTTGTTACCTTCAGGAAATGCCACAAAGCAGCCTTGCCGACTTCATCGTGGCTTAAATTGCATTAGCCAAAGTACTAAACTATCAGGATTGATTTTCTTTAAGTCTGGAATGGTTAGGAAAAGTGTAGATAACTCAGAATATTGGTTAGAGAAGACAAGAAGGCTCTCAAAGGCCACTTGAATGAACAAACAGTAGTGGTTGCCATCAGGTGGGCTTTCTGAGGCTTCTGTAAATGGAGCTGTTGGTCTCCATAAGCCATTAGATGCAGGATTGCTTGTACAGATGCACTACTCACTGTAGTAAGAGCAGTGCCAGAATTGACGACTTAAAGATTCATTATCACAGCAGCTGACAGCTTGCAGCTTCCCACAAACCATCCTGGAAATCAAAGATGCTCAGCACCTACTCGAATTAGGTGGTGAAAGAAGGAAGTGAGAACATCTATGAAGGTGCAGACTTGCTAAAAAAGGATTTCAGCTTCATTTGGTGGAGTTACCCTAAGGATTTCAGCTTCTTTTTTTGCCTCATTGTCCTTGCAGCAAGGATAGATTCTTTGCTGCTTTTTGTGCAAGCTGATGATCTATTCAGAACCTGGTATCAGCTAAAAAAACCCTCAAACTATTCATGTAAGTGAGCTAGAGTAGGAAAGCAATAGGAACTGATGACCTGACCGCAGCATGGAAACTGGATGGAGTATATTAAGCAGGTAGAATATCTGCTGCTTTCAATGGCTGATGTTGGTTGGGGTTTCTTTCAGCTGTGTCATTTCACTGCTCCATCAGAAAGAAAATGTTCTTTACTGAAAGTTTCTCAAATGATGTTCACCTCCTTTTCGATGTCTGCAATAAATGTGTCTCAGGAAGATTAAAAATAAGGAGACAGTAAACATTGCTGCTGTGAAAGTATGCCCAGGAGGAATACCAGGAGATCAAAAGCTTGAGCTGAATTTAAGTGAATCCATGCATCTTTGGTGAATTTGCCTGGGAAGGCAATTTACTATTTTGTATTATGCTTTATACTGGCAGTCATTTCCTAATTAAAGGTCTAATAAAAAATCTGTGTCCTCAAGTTTTGTTTCCTATGTTGGAGGTAATACAGCAGCACTAAGAAATTATTTATTTGCAATGGAGAAAATGTTTTTCTGCTTATTGCAATAATTTATTATGAGCTAGTTTCCTCTTTTCCATCTTCTCACCATGTTTTTCCTGGCTTTATTCCTTTTGCCCTCTCCCTTTGGCTCATCTCTCCCATCCTCCTCTCTGTCACATCCCTGCAGGGTGCCCTGCCTTTTGATGACGACAACTTGAGGCAACTGCTGGAGAAGGTGAAACGTGGAGTGTTCCACATGCCACATTTTATCCCACCGGACTGTCAGAACCTTTTGCGGGGCATGATTGAAGTGGATGCCTCGAAACGCCTCACGGTAAGAGGACATTTGCTGCAACACATGTGAGCAAGGCTTCAGTTGTCACCTCGTTGCTGTGACAATTGAATAACTAAGGTATCTTGTGATTTACTGACACTGTGGTGTCTTTCCTCCCGAGCAAAGAACCAGTGGAGTTGGGAAGAAGTTAGTTACCTTCTCTTTTGAATCACGAGGGGAGATTACCTACGTGTCTTTTCTCCAGCCACATAATTCTCATTCATATTTAGCAGTGGGCATTTAGAAGAAGTCCTTTGTAACATCATCACAGTGCTGCTCACCCATTAGCACATTTTGGTCTCTACCTGAGTTGTCTGGCTCTCCTGGCTAGTACAGCAGCTTGCTGGGGACATGTTGTACCTGTTTGAAGGTCAAAACTGCTAGACTGTTATTTGAGGCTTTGCTATTAAACAGAGTGTGCTTTTCTTATGTCTCTGACAAAATTGATGTCTTCTCACTTCATGTCACACAACCTGTGTTACATTCTGTTCTTCCCATGCTCTGAATTATCCTGTAGCAACCTTCAGAACAAGTGTCTTCTAGTCTGCTCTTTTGTCTTGTGCCTTGTGGTCCTGAGAACAATTCAGGCTCACAGGGCTGAGCTCCTTGGCATTCAGCTCTGTGTCTTTGCATCAGGATACATCCCATCACTGCAACTGAGACCCTGTAAGAGTGAGCACTGTGTAGTGATGGTGTACTTCATTAACACCGTGTTAATGTTTTGTGGAATAAAAAAACCATAGCAATTAAAATAGTTTTGGAAAGGAAGATTGCCTGATTGTCAGTGGAGGCTTCTGCCTTTATGGGTACATTGCCCTTGTAAATCCTATTGCCAGGCTCTGGTGATGATTTTATACAGATTTACTCAGCTCACAGACTCTGAGTGGGAGTATGTATAAAGAAATGTAAATTTAAAACTCCTCCTGGTTCTTCAGTCTGCTAAAATATTTATAAATAAACTCTCAGATCAGTGCTTAGCCTCTGTGCTGAGATCACTAACAGCAGCATCAGTCTGTGCCAGCTGTGATGGTGCTGTTGGGATGCAGACACCTGTCTGCTAAGAAGTGAACTGAAACTCTCTTCACAACTCTCCTTACAGTATTACCTGTCAGCTGCAGATTGGGTTCTTCTTTTCATTCATTACAAAACCAGCTCATGCTGTACTTGGTGACACAGATGAAAAGTTCTTCATGCTATTACTAGTATCTTTGCTTCTGCAAACCCAGGAGTGATTAGATTTGCAGTACAAAAGTATCACTGATAAGAAAAAAAAAAAGACGACAAAGATATTAGACACTTGAAAAAGACCTTTTTAAAACATATATTTAAAGAAAAAAATATTTTCCAAAGTATTTTCCTGGAAAGAACACTTTGGAGGGTAGGGCTGTACCCTGACATGAGACTGCTGTTCTTCATGAACAGGGATGTCACCAAGTCACTCTCTAGCTCAGTTTTTTTTCCATGATGTAACTGTAACAGATTTTTGGTTGTTGTTGGGTTTTTTTCTTGTCTCAAAGACCTTAGTGCTGATGGTTTTAGTATCAGAGGGAGCAGACTATCAGCCACTGGGTCTTCATGTTGTTCTAACCGAGCTTTGCTGTAAAATGTTTTGAGTTGTACAGTCCAGCAGAGAATTTATACTCATAAGACAGAAAGCAGTTAAGGTGAATTGAAGTCCCAGAATGACCCCTCCCCCTCCTGCCCTTTTCTTGATTGAAATGAAGCTCTTATTTCCTTAGGGAGGAAAAAAACCAGATCAGATAGTTATTGACAAGCACTAACCGGTGAGTTGTGAATAAGAATTTGAAATAAAATATATTAAAAAGATGAGAGCTGGGAAGAAAAACAGGGTTTTGTTATAAGCCACCACCTTATTTTCATTATTTTAAGGTCTTCCCATTTGCTGTATCTGCTGCTGTCACACTTCTCTTTCTCTGCTGTTAGCATGCTGGTCACCTAGATTGCCAAGCAGAAGGGAGCTCTTTGTTTACTGCACGGGAGCTGGGAATACATAGTTCATTTTGAGGAGAGATCTGAATTCTATTTTAGCTGTGTCCTGTGAAAAAAGGATACAAATATGGGTTTATTTGGAAGACTCTGTTCCTAGAAAATATCTCACTTGAAGCAATTTGAAATGTGTACAGAGATCTGAGCAAAATTGTGGCTTGGGTACAGTAAGTACAGATGTAGCTGTTAGCATTACTGGTCATTCATTCAGTGTTTCACTGGTGAATTCAGCAGAAGAATGTGGGGAAATGTAAGGTCACTTGAATTTTTTTCTTTCCTTTTTCCCTTCCCCTCTCTGCTTTGTTCCTTTTCTTGATTTGTATCTCTCTTCCTTTTCATCCAACTGCATTTTCCTCCCTGCAGTAATTGCTATTTCACAGCACACCCACACTTTCTCCAGTCCATCTGTTAAAATGATCAACAAAAACAGAGCCAGTGCTCACATTTAACTGCCATCATTCGGCTTCAGTATTAAAGCCTGAGAGGATTAGTGGAGAGGAGAGTACTTAGAATTATTGTTGCTTACCCATTCCTGCCTTAAGATATAGGAATTACCTTTTTTTTTGTATAGGACTTTTTAAGACTTTATGATGTCTTAGTGGAATATTGTTTGTGCTCAACATATATCGCATCGCCAGAAGTATAGTTATTGGTACATCCTTGACCACCCTCCTTTACTGGGCCCTTTTTACAAATCATACTTTAAAATAAAAGAATCCACATTTTTCTTTCAGTAGACTGCAAAAATTGATCCAAGCTACTGGTCATTATGTTTCCGACAACCCACATTCTGGAAAGATTAAATCAAAGAAAGAATGGGTACTAAGGTGGTCAGCATTTGCAACAGCCTGCCTGAATAGCACAGCCTAAAAGAACTCTACTTTGTCTACACAAGTGATGTCTAAGAAAGGTTGTACTGGTTGTCTGCATATTCATTAGAGGTAATTACTAGGGAGAGAATGATTATTTAAACTAAAGGAAGATACTGCCACAAAAACAAATGTATGTCAAATGGCCTTACGTTAAAGCAGGCTAGAAATTAGAAGAAGCATTTTAGCGGCATTAGTGGAGTTCTGGGACAGCTTTCTAGTAGGAGTAGTGTCAGGGGGAAAAGTGAACTAGTTTTAAGTATGTGAAGTTTTATGGAAAAGAATGAATATCCTCTGTATCTGCAGTACTTCAAGATGAGGTTTCTTCTAGTTAACGTGTTATTCAGAAAGTGGATATTTTTTCCCTTGGAGGTTTCAAATGATTAAGCGTTTCTACAGTAGAGAATTACAGCTCCTGTAGTGGAATACATTTACATTCTGAGTTGATATTTTCTTCTTTAGAAAGGCAAAGGGGAAAAAGTAGGGAGCTTTTGATCCACTTTCCTTTTCAAGTTGAGTGAACGTTATCAAAACTTATTCTGTAGGGCAATGTGGATCAGAGCCAGTACTGCAGAATAAGGTGTTGTGGTAAAATGGTTGTTGTTCCATTGTTGACATCTTATTCCAGAATAGAATGACTTGTCTTCCATGTTGGATGTTCACACAGTCTGAAGTACCTGTTTCTGAATATTATACTAGTAGAATTACACAAATTTTCAGAATCTCCTCTCTGCTTTCTGTTTGATTTTGTTTATTTGCAGGTTTAATGTATGATAATGATAGACCACAGTGTCTATAAAGTATATTAAACTAATAAGAGAAATACACCCAGATTTCTTCTTCATTTTTCTAGAAAGTATTATAGTAAAGTGTCTATGACATCATTTAAATTATCTCACTCCACACCTTGGAATGGAGTTATTGTCCATTTGCTGAATTTAGGCTGTAAGCTTTTGGCTGCCAAAGTCCTATTCATGCACTGTGCACATAGCACAGTGATGCCTTGTCAAGGTCCCTGGAGGCTGCTATAGTGTGGCTGCTACTGCTGACACAGATAATGGTTTTACCAGTGCAGTCTGTGCTGCCAGCTTGAGTCCTTTGGCCAGGGAATTCCTCTGTCTTGACATAATACAGTAGGTTTTAAGCTCAGATTAGAGATGAAGATTCATCTGAGGTATGGGTCAATGTAGTGCACAGACGGATTTGGATCTGTTCCCTTTCTGGACAGGGAGGTTTGAAGTTTGACTCTAGTTTGAGCCCAGAAGCCCTAATCCATATCCACAGACTTTGTGGAAGTTTTTCTTCAGGTCAGAACTTTTCACTTGGCAACTGCTCTGCTGAGATCAGTGCTGAGGATGTAGACAGCGCTATCTTGTTTCCCATCTGCCTGTCTGTCTCCATCTGTTGTTCCCTGCCTTCAAATTCAGATGTAAGCTCCTTGGGGGAGGAGTACTCTTTTTCTGACGAGCTTGTCCAGCTCTGTGTTGCTGCAGGTCTCTTTTATGTGAGTGGGGATCCTAGATGCTACTACAATATACAAGTTTAATATACATGTCAAACCATGATAAAGGGATTCCTCCTCTCCTTCCATTACAGCAGTTTAGAGGTATTTCCTCTGCCTGTGCATATCAGATGGATCTGAATGTATTTTGTTGTTTCAGTGGTGCATCATGAGACCATTGCCTGCAGTGGCTAGGAGATGTGAGGAAGCAGCATTTTTACAACTTACATAAAATGGCATTAAATTTGGCAAACTCATGTGTGAACAGCAAGAAGAGTCCTCTGGGAAGGGCTGTTAAATGCCTGTGTCACTTAAATGCATTTAAACATTGTGATTAAATGAAGGCAGGAGGAGTGAGATTAGCTCCCACTGTGTATCTCCCTCCTCTGCACATAGTAAAAAGCATACAGACTTCTTGTCAAAACCAATCGCCCTCCCATAACCCTACTGTCACTTTAATGCAGATGAAAAGCAACAAAGCATTAATTAATTGCTTTTTAAAAAGCAGTGAAGATGTTGGCAGCAGCAAGCACACTTGTAACAACATTTCAGTGCAATTACACTGGAATCAGAATAGAAATTGGTTTCACAGAGTACTTTTTATGTGTGGGAGGAATTACCTTACTTCAAAGCACTGATTTTGATGTGGGGTGGTAGATGTGTAGGTAAACAGTGATTGTGAGAGCTCTCATGAACCTTCAAATGTATATTGTGGTGCTGCAGGGCTTCTCTTTCAGTAAAATGCTGGTTGTTCATCAGCTTGAAGGAGATTTATCAGTGGGGATGGGCAGAAAGAATTTCTCATTGATGTCTTCTTTGAAGGAGCCCAGAGGTTCTGTGACTAAGACATGAACTAGTGACCCTCATTTCTTCCCCCTCTCTTGACTCAGAAAATTAAGAGCTGTTGTCTGCTTTGACATGGCATTTCTACGTATCACAAGCATGGAAGAACAGTCTGACCCATGGAGACAGAAAATGCAGCAGGAGAAGCAAGCATGAAAGAGGCTTGGACATCGCTTAACTGTATCATCTGCATCTTGTCCAAAATCATTAATGTCTCCAGCCCTCCATGTGATGAATACGAAAATAACAAGTAGATATGTATCCCACAGGGTGCTTTTACCAGGCACACTTTTCCAAGTACACTTGGTTAAAAAAAAGGTATACCTGGTGAATTGCAGTATAGTCCTCATGGTAGTATGGACCTGATAAGTAACCATGCTAAAATCTTGTCTCACAAAATCTGTACAGAGTTGTCCCTTCTTATATTCTGTGTTTGTACCTCAGCTAGCAAAGAACCAGGAGGAAGAGGGCTGCATCTCCATGCTGTTATGGAACATCTTACCTCCCTGAGTTAAGCCTGTCAGGAGACATAGCAGTGTGTCAGGAATACTCCACCTTTCTCTTAATAGTGCAGGCATGAGATGACCATCTAATTTTGCTGAAGGAGAATTCCTGTGGCAGAGCTTATACTGCAGCAGGAAGCTGCACAAGTCTGCCCATCCCTTTGAATGTGTGTGCTGGGGACCATTGGTGCTCACAGCACCTGGGCATCTTAGAAGACAACATGGTATGCAGGTACCAACTGCAGCTTAGCCTGGTTTTAAAGGGGACTGTTTGTCTTTTCTGCTGATCCCTCCAGCCTCCTGTCATGCTTTCTTAAGCTGCATTCCCTTGATTCCATGTTTTCAGTTAAAACCCTGTCTCACTTAAAAAATGATCTCATATATAGCCAATCTCATATCTTCCTGGCTTCCCAGGCACAGAGCTGTTGCTCTGTAGCAGAGGTCTCGGATTATTTTCTCTGTGTGCGGGCAGCTCTTTTCTTTCTCTGAGATTTTGTTGTTTGTCTATTTCTTCCCTCCCCCC